>NC_046138.1:972773-1007773 GCF_010993605.1 Petromyzon marinus | reverse complement strand
ACTCACACTCACACATACTCACACTCACACACACTCACTCACACTCACACACACACACTCACTCACACTCACACATACTCTCACTCACACATACTCACACTCACAC
This sequence comes from Petromyzon marinus, assembly GCF_010993605.1. Classification (NCBI taxonomy): domain Eukaryota; kingdom Metazoa; phylum Chordata; class Hyperoartia; order Petromyzontiformes; family Petromyzontidae; genus Petromyzon; species Petromyzon marinus. The sequence continues at coordinate 1,007,667 of NC_046138.1, read as the reverse complement.
ACACACACTCACTCACACTCACACATACTCACACACACACACTCACTCACACTCACACATACTCACACTCACACACACACACTCACTCACACACTCACTCACACACACACACTCACACACACTCACGCACACACACTCACTCACACACACACTCACACTCACGCACACACACACTCACTCACACTCACACATACTCACACACACACTCACACACACTCACACTCACGCACACGCAGACACTCACACACACACTCACGCACACTCACGCAGACACTCACTCACACACACTCACTCACACACACACTCACTCACACGCACACTCACGCACACACACTCACACACTCACGCACACTCACGCACTCACTCACACACATTCACTCACGCACACACACTCACACACACACTCACACACACACACTCACACACACACTCACACACACACACTCACACACACAACAACAACCGCCATTCGCCACTAAGTGGCGGTGACGTCACCACGACGCTTGTGCCAGGCTATGTGCACCCTGAGGCCACGTGAAGTGTCGAACGCCCGCTGGCAGGAGGTCACGGGGCAGACCCAGGTGCCACGGGTCGACTGACTGAGATGACTGGCTGATGCACCACCTGTGCCCCCTACTGTGCCAACCTGCTGTGCTTTAGCCACCCGGCGCTCCGCTCGCTGTTGTGAGCGTCGCTCCTCCGCCCTCCGTTGTTGTTGGAGGGCGACTGCCTCCAACTGCCCAGTAGCATCCTTCACGAGCCTCCTCCACAGAGGCCGATCTTGACACCGCTGGTACCAGTCATCGGCAAGTCCACTCAGCTCCACGTCCTCCTGTACCACATCACTCCATCTCTTCTCTAGCCCGTGCCGCGCCCGCTTAGCCCCCTCAATCCGGCCAAACAAAAGCTGTTTCGGCATGCGGTGGCTGGGCATGCGGGCTACATGACCCAGCCATCGCAGCCTTGCCTGCCGGAGGAGCTCACCGATGGGACCCTGCCCAGATCTTTCAAGGATTTGTGAGCTCCTCACACAATCCAGTCTGGTTAAACCCAGGACGGATCGTAGGCAGGCCAGCCTAAATGTTTCTAACCGGCGAAGATGTTCCATTAGGGGGGTCCACGTTTCGCAACTGTAGAGAAGGGAGGGAATGACCGTGGCCGAGAAGACCTGAAGCTTAGTGCGGAGCGACAGACCAGGTAGCTTCCACACAGCGTTACGCAACCGATGAAAAGATATTACCGCTCGACTGATTCGGAGTGAGACCTCTGCTGTTAAACTGGAGCCAGTCATAAGCACACTGCCCAGGTATGGGAAACTCTCCACTCTCTCCACAACTGCCCCATCACCGATTGGGAGTTGTGGGGGTGGAGTGTCCGATGGTACAAAATACCCAGGCAGGTGCTTAGTTTTGGTGGGGCTGATGGTAAGGCCCCACCTCTTAGTGGCACGCTCCAGTCTCAGCAGCAGCGTCTCCAACTCCTCCTCTGACTGAGCAGCTATTACCAAATCATCAGCATACATAACGTGGTTGAGCAATAGGGAGCCATCCCTTGACCGCACCCGGGCATCGATTAGCCTCCCATTATATCTGTACCATATGGAGATTCCCCCGGTACAGCTATTGAAGGCTTCACGAACTACGTGGTCAAAATAGATGTTAAATAATGTGGGAGCCAGAGGACATCCCTGTCGCACCCCAAGGTGTACAGGGAATGGCTCTGACTCCCGGCCACGTAGTTTTACCCGGGCCCGCTCACCATCATGAAGGTCCTTAATGATCGTGAGCAGAGGGTCAGGTACTCCAAAAGCACGAAGAACGACCCAGAGCCCAGGCCTACTGATGGTATCATAGGCCTTGACTCACACACTCACACTCACTCACACGCACACTCACGCACACGCACACACACTCACACACACGCACACTCACACGCACGCACACTCACGCACACACACTCACTCACACGCACACTCACTCACACAACAACAACAACCGCCATTCGCCACTAAGTGGTGGTGACGTCACCACGACGCTTGTGCCAGGCCACGTGCACCTTGAGGCCACGTGAAGTGTCGAACGCCCGCTGGCAGGAGGTCACGGGGCAGACCCAGGTGCCACGGGTCGACTGACTGAGATGACTGGCTGATGCATCACCTGTGCCCCCTACTGTGCCGACCTGCTGTGCTTTAGCCACCCGGCGCTCCGCTCGTTGTTGTGAGCGTCGCTACTCCGCCCTCCGTTGTTGTTGGAGGGCGACTGCCTCCAACTGCCCAGTAGCGTCCTTCACGAGCCTCCTCCACAGAGGCCGATCTTGACACCGCTGGTACCAGTCATCGGCAAGTCCACTCAGCTCCACGTCCTCCTGTACCACATCACTCCATCTCTTCTCTAGCCCGTGCCGCGCCCGTTTAGCCCCCTCGATCCGGCCAAACAAAAGCCATTTGGACATGCGGTGATTTGGCATGCGGGCTACATGGCCCAGCCAACCCAGCCTTGCCTGCCGGAGGAGCTTACCGATGGGACCTTGCCCAGATCTTTCGAGGATTTGTGAGCTCCTCACACAATCCAGCCTGCAGGTTAAACCCAGGATGGATCGTAGGCAGGCCAGCCTATTAGGGGGGTCCACGCTTCGCAAGCGTAGAGAAGGGAGGGAATGACTGTGACCGAGAAGACCTGAAGCTTCGTGCGGAGCGACAGACCAGGTAACTTCCACACAGCGTTACGCAACCGATGAAAAGATAATGCCGCTCGACTGATTCGGAGTGAGACCTCTGCTGTTAAACCGGAGCCGGTCATGAGCACACTGCCCAGGTATGGGAAACTCTCCACTCTCTCCACAACTGCCCTATCAACAATTGGGAGTTGTGGGGGTGGAGTGTCCGATGGTACAAAATACCCAGGCAGGTGCTTAGTTTTGGTGGGGCCGATGGTAAGGCCCCACCTCTTAGTGGCAAGCTCCAGGTTCAGCAGCAGCACCTCCAACTCCTTCTCTGAGTGAGCAGCAATTACCAAATCATCGGCATACATAACGTGGTTGAGCAATAGCGACCCATCCCTTGACCACACCCGGGCATCGATCATCCTCCCATTATATCTATTGAAGGCTTCACAAACTACGTGGTCAAAATATTTGTTAAATAATGTGGGAGCCAGAGGACATCCCTTTCGCACCCCAAGGTGAACAGGGAATGGCTCTGACTCCTGGCCACGTAGTTTTACCCGGGCCCGCTCACCATCATGAAGGTCCTCAATGATCGTGAGCAGAGGGTCAGGGACCCCGAAAGCACGAAGAACTACACAGAGCCCAGGCCTACTGATGGTATCATAGGCCTTGACCAGGTCAATAAAGCAGAGATGTAGGTCTTGTTGGAATTCTCTACACCTCTGCTGTAGCAGACGGACAGAAAACATGGCATCTGTGCAGGACCGCCCTTTTCTGAAACTGCATGGGGGCTCCGCAAGCCTCTCCTCAGCGTGCCTAGCATGGCGATGTTGAATAATCCTTGCCAGGACCTTTCCCGGCACACTGAGGAGTGAGATGCCCCTGTAGTTGTTACAGTCTGTGCGGTCCCCCTTCTAGAAGAGGGGGGAACCACCAGGGAATCCTTCCAATCCTGGAAGGAACCCGTCCAGTGGTCCAGACTGTTGTTATGATGTCCTGTAGGGCAGTCTGCGCACAAACGCCACAACTCCCTCAGCATTTCGCTCGGGAGATCATCTCTGCCCGCTGCCTTTCCTGGTCTCAGACTCCAGATCTCCTTGAGTACTTCCTCAACAGATGTCGCACGCACGCATGCACGCACGCACACACTCGTTCACGCACGCGCAACAGCAACAACAACAACAACCGCATCAGCCGCCGTTCGTGACGTCACCACGGCGCTCGTGCCAGGCCAGGTGCGCGCGTTGAGGCCATCACGTGAAGTGTCGAACGCCCGCCGGCAGCAGGTCACGGCACAGACCCAGCAAGGTGCCACGGGTCGAGTCGACTGACGGCCGAGACGGCCGAGATGACCGGCCGATGCGCCAGACGCACACACACGCACACACACACTCACACTCGCACGCTCCTCATTCACAACGTTGCCCTCCTCTGCTTTGTCGTCCTCCCCCGACAGCAAAGCGCACAACGGCTCGCGCGACGCCCTCGCCACCAACGGGAGGAGCCGCTCCATCATCCACCGCAAAGTGTCCGAGCTGGGTAAAGTCTCTCGCGCGCGCGTGTGGTGTGGTGTGTACGTGCGCGTGTGTGTACGTGTGTGTGTACTTGTGTGTGTGCGTGTGTGTACGCGTGTGTGTGTGTACGTGTGTGTGTACGTGTCTTTGTCTGTGTGCGCATGCGTGTGTGTGCGCGTGCGTGTGTACGTGTGCGTGCGTGCGCGTGTGTGTACTTGTGTGTGTACTTGTGTGTGTGCGTGTGTGTGTGCGTGTGTGTGTTAACATGGGAGTGCGCGCGCGTGTGCATGTGTGTGTGTGTACGTGTCTGTGTTAACGCGACCGTGTGCGTGTGTGTACGTGTGTATGTGTGTATGTGTTGTGCATGTGTGTGTGTGTACGTGCACATGTGTTGTACATGTGTGTGTGTGTACGTGCACGTGTGTGTGTTAACCGTAGCGCATGGGGGAGTGGTGGGTGTAGTGGTTAGCGCCACGCCGCGCTACGAAACCGGGCAGAGACCCGGGTTCGATTCCCGCTCACGGTCACCACCGGTGACGATTCTCTGAACCGGTCCTGGGCCTCCTCCCCTAGGTCGGCTCAGCCTCAAATGAGGCTGTACAGTAAACGTTACCACTGGGGAGACAAAGGCGGCCGGGTTGTGGTGTGCGACCACCCACACCCCCTGCCGGCCTTCACGGGTGCCACCACTTGCTGACAGCCCTTGCCCCTACAGTCTGTCCATGGCACTGCAAGGCCCCATGACGTCATTCGAGGTAGCAGCTGCCACTGGGGGTGCCCCTAGGCTGCGTCACACAGGTGGCTAGGAGATGTTGACTACCTCGCCCGGTATACAGGAGGTCGTGGGTTCGATCTCGACCCTGACGCTTCCTCCTGTATATTTTGACTTTGCGTGGCTCCCTCTCTCTCTCTCTCCCCGTGGTCGCGTGTAATTCTCCCCGGGTACCGCCGCTTTTTCCTCCTCCACCATGAGAATCGACGCATTTTGAGGATTTGGCTACTGTAAATGATGATGATGATGATAAGCTGTCAAATCAGCACTATGAGATACTTCAGTAGGTAGGGGGGAGGGGAGGGGCAACCCCTCCAGCAAGGAAAAATTATAGAGGAGTTGTTAGTAAGTAAGGAGTTGTTAGTAAGTAAGGAGTTGTTAGTAAGGAGTAAGTAAGGAGTTGTTAGTAAGTAAGGAGTTGTTAGTAAGGAGTTGTTAGTAAGGAGTAAGTAAGGAGTTGTTAGTAAGTAAGGAGTTGTTAGTAAGTAAGGAGTTGTTAGTAAAGAGTTGTTAGTAAGCAAGGAGTTGTTAGTAAGCCAGGAGTTGTTAGTAAGTAAGGAGTTGTTAGTAAGGAGTTGTTAGTAAGTAAGGAGTTGCTAGTAAGTAAGGAGTTGTTAGTAAGCAAGGAGTTGTTAGTAAGGAGTTGTTAGTAAGCAAGGAGTTGTTAGTAAGGGGTTGTTGGTAAGTAAGGAGTTGTTAGTAAGGAGTTGTTGGTAAGCAAGGAGTTGTTAGTAAGTAAGGAGTTGTTAGTAAGTAAGGAGTTGTTAGTATGTAAGGAGTTGTTAGTAAGTAAGGGGTTGTTAGTAAGGAGTTGTTAGTAAGTAAGGAGTTGTTAGTAAGGAGTTGTTAGTAAGGAGTTGTTAGTAAGTAAGGACTTGTTAGTAAGGAGTTGTTAGTAAGGAGTTGTTAGTAAGGAGTTGTTAGTAAGTAAGGAGTTGTTAGTAAGGAGTTGTTAGTAAGTAAGGACTTGTTAGTAAGTAAGGAGTTGTTAGTAAGTAAGTAGTTGTTTGTTAGTAAGGAGTTGTTAGTAAGTAAGGAGTTGTGCGGCGATGACACAGCCGTCGACCGAGGGGTCCAATTGGAACCGTGCTGTTAGTGATCGCCATCGCGCTCGCTGAAGGTGAATGCCCTCAGGGAAGTCGTGGACTCTGTGTACGCGACTGCGCACAATTCTCCGAGTCGCTTATCGTAACCGCTTTGCCGTTACGTATTGCCCATTATGGACTCGGGACTATCGTCCTATCATCTCGTAGAGTCCCTGGCACGTGATAACATGCCGCACGGCGGCGTTAGTGGGGGCTCGCAAAATCCCGATTTATTACTGATAAACCCCAGTGATTCGATCGAAATGAGGGATTTCGATCGGATGATTGGGAGGGGCACGTGCCACCCCACCCCCCACACCCCACCGGTTCCGTCAGTGCGCCGAGCTGCTAACATCTGCGACAGCCAGCTCGCTTCTGCATGACAGCTGCGTTGCTCAGTAGGGGCCTTACCTGGTAAGTAAAGTTAAAAAAAAAAATATTATGTTAATGGCTCACCCCGAGCCCTCAATAACTCTGATAGTGGCGCTGTTTTTGAGTTGTACGCCTTTTGGCGTCTTCTGGTCCAACACCAGTGGAGACTAAAGGGCTCTAAGAAAAGCCGTCTCGGGTGTGGACCAATCAAATTCAAGGACAGTGCCAATATTATTATTATCAGAGTTGTCTCTTTTTTGTTTGCATTTTGACTGCTTGTGTTGTGGTTATTGCAAACATGATGCCTTGAATAAAGGTGTCAGTTTTTGTGCCAGTTAAAAGGGTAAAAACCTATTCCTATATCTTGTTTCTGGCAAAGGAGGTCTCATAATGTTAATGCTCACCCCGAACCCTCAATACTCTGATAGTGGCGCTGTTTTTGAGTTGTACGCCTTTTGGCGTCTTCTGGTCCACCACCAGTGGAGACTAAAGGGCTCTAAGAAAAGCCGTCTCGGGTGTGGACCAATCAAATTCAAGGACAGTGCCAATATTATTATCAGAGTTGTCTCTTTTTGTTTGCATTTTGACTGCTTGTGTTGTGGTCATTGCAAACATGATGCCTTGAATAAAGGTGTCAGTTTTTGTGCCAGTTAAAAGGGTAAAACCTATTCCTATATCTTGTTACTGGCAAAGGAGGTCTCATAATCTAAATGCTCACCCCGAGCCCTCAATACTCTGATGGTGGCGCTGTTTTTGAGTTGTACGCCTTTTGGCATCTTCTGGTCCAACACCAGTGGAGACTAAAGGGCTCTAAGAAAAGCCGTCTCGGGTGTGGACCAATCAAATTCAAGGACAGTGCCAATATTATTATCAGAGTTGTCTCTTTTTGTTTGCATTTTGACTGCTTGTGTTGTGGTCATTGCAAACATGATGCCTTGAATAAAGGTGTCAGTTTTTGTGCCAGTTAAAAAGGGTAAAACCTATTCCTTTAAAAAAAATAATAATAAAGTTAAGTAACTAGTGGACTAAATGTGTAGAAGCTCTTTTTCATGAGTGACCTTGCGATCGCAGATGATAGCAGCTCAAGGGGATTGACTCATCACGTGGACATTCATCGCAGCCAAAATACTCTCTGAACGCGCGACGTCGATTCTGAACATGGGAGGGGGAAAACCGGAGGACCCGGAGAAAAATCCACGCGACCACGGGGAGAGAGAGAGAGAGGGGGGGAGAGACACGCAAACTCCAAATATACAGCAGCAGCAGCAGGCGTCGTCAGGGTCGGGATCGAACACACGACCTCATGTATACCAGGCGAGGGAGTCAACATCTCCTAGCCACCGTGATGATGATGATGAGAGAGAGACACGCAAACTCCAAATATACAGCAGGCATCGTCAGGGTCGGGATCGAACCCACGACCTCCTGTATACTAGGCGAGGCAGCCAACATCTCCTAGCCACCGTGATGATGATGATGAGAGAGAGACACGCAAACTCCAAATATACAGCAGACATCGTCAGGGTCGGGATCGAACCCACGACCTCCTGTGTACCAGGCGAGGCAGTCAACATCTCCTAGCCACCGTGGCCTAAGAGACGCCTCTCGAAGGGCCCCCCCCCCACCCCGCACCTCCGCTCTCCACGCTCTCCGCGCGTGGCGATACCCTGGGCTCCGGCCCCCGGGCCCGGCACCGCCGACGGTTAAATTCGCCGGCCGCCGAAATCTGCGGTGCCGTGCTGCTTTTCCCGCTTTGTTTTCTCTTCGATGATTCCTGCCCTGTTGATCCGCACCCCTGCCCCCCCCCCTGCCCCCCCCCCTGCCCCCCACCCCCCCCAGCGTTCGCTTTCCAACGTACGAGGAAAGGCGGCGGCGACCACAACGGCGACGGTGGTGGTGCCGACGGCCATGACAAGTGAAGGCGACAGCGGAGCGGTGGAGGATGGTGACCACTGGGTGGTTGTGGTGGTGGGTGGTGGTGGGTGGTGGTGGGTGGGTGGTGGGTGGTGGTGGGTGCGGCTGGAGCTCAGTAGGAGGAGGGGTTGCACAGGCTAGGTGCATCCGCCGGTCGTCTCAGTCCCGTCAGGCCCCAGGGCACCTGCTGGGTCTGTCCCCGTGACCTCCTGATGCACCTAGCCTGGCACAGCCTGGCACAGGCTAGGTGCATCCGCCGGTCGTCTCAGTCCCGTCAGGCCCCACGGCATCTGCTGGGTCTGTCCCCGTGACCTCCTGATGCACCTAGCCTGGCACAGGCTAGGTGCATCCGCAGGTCGTCTCAGTCCCGTCAGGCCCCACGGCATCTGCTGGGTCTGTCCCCGTGACCTCCTGCACCTAGCCTAGGATGCACCTAGCCTGGCACAGGCTAGGTGCATCCGCCGGTCGTCTCAGTCCCGTCAGGCCCCAGGGCACCTGCTGGGTCTGTCCCCGTGACCTCCTGATGCACCTAGCCTGGCACAGGCTAGGTGCATCCGCCGGTCGTCTCAAGTCGGTCAACCCATGGCACCTGCTGGGTCTGTCCCCGTGACCTCCTGCACCTAGCCTAGGATGCACCTAGCCTGGCACAGGCTAGGTGCATCCGCCGGTCGTCTCAGTCGGTCAACCCCATGGCACCTGCTGGGTCTGTCCCCGTGACCTCCTGCACCTAGCCTAGGATGCACCTAGCCTGGCACAGGCTAGGTGCATCCGCCGGTCGTCTCAAGTCGGTCAACCCCATGGCACCTGCTGGGTCTGTCCCCGTGACCTCCTGCACCTAGCCTAGGATGCACCTAGCCTGGCACAGGCTAGGTGCATCCGCCGGTCGTCTCAAGTCGGTCAACCCCATGGCACCTGCTGGGTCTGTCCCCGTGACCTCCTGCACCTAGCCTAGGATGCACCTAGCCTGGCACAGGCTAGGTGCATCCGCCGGTCGTCTCAAGTCGGTCAACCCCATGGCACCTGCTGGGTCTGTCCCCGTGACCTCCTGATGCACCTAGCCTGGCACAGGCTAGGTGCATCCGCCGGCCGTCTCAAGTCGGTCAACCCCAGCCTTCGCCGCTTGAAACGATGGCCTCAGAGGTGCACCGGGGCCTGGCGCAGGGCGCTGTGGTGACGTCACCGCCACTTTAAGTATTGGGTAGGAGCTCAGCCCACCTGGGTATCCACTCGCGTTTGGTTTTTTACTTTTAGCCGATACGTTTCGGTAGTTTCAATCATCCGTTACCGTGGTAATCGTTTTTGTTTACGTTACCCCGTGGTCATGTTTTGGTGGCGCGGTATTTGTTGCTCGTGGTTTTTTAAAAACTTTTCCTGAACTTCTTTTTTTTTTTTAAACTTTTACTTTTACCGTCGCGCGGACGTCGGGGAACCATCGACGATACTCCCGTCGTCATCGTCATCATCATCCGCTCGTAACCGCTTCCTCCACCCGCACATCGAGGTGACTCGGCACGGCCACGGGTTATCTTCATGTGTACGTGGTGTGTGTACGGTGTGTGTACGGTGTGTGTGTACGGTGTGTGTGTACGGTGTGTGTGTACGGTGTGTGTACGGTGTGTGTGTATGGTGTGTGTGCGGTGTGTGTACGTTGTGTGTGTATGTGTGTACGTTGTGTGTACAGTGTGTGTATGTGTGTGCGGTGTGTGTACGTTGTGTGTGTACGTTGTGTGTACGGTGTGTGTACGGTGTGTGTACGGTGTGTGTGTATGTGTGTACGGTGTGTGTGTATGTGTGTACGTTGTGTGTACGTTGTGTGTGTATGTGTGTACGTTGTGTGTACGTTGTGTGTGTATGTGTTTACGTTGTGTGTACGTTGTGTGTGTGTACGTTGTGTGTACGTTGTGTGTACGTTGTGTTTACGTTGTGTGTGTACGTGTGTGTACGTTGTGTGTACGTTGTGTGTACGTTGTGTGTGTGTGTGTGTAAGTTGTGTGTGTACATTGTGTGTGTACGTTGTGTGTGTACGTTGTGTGCGTACATTGTGTGTACGTTGTGTGTACGTTGTGTGTACGTTATGTGTACGTTATGTGTACGTTGTGTGTGTGTGTGTTGAACTTTGCACCGTACGTAGCCGACTGCACTAATCGAAGGGGCGGGAGGCTAAGGACAACAAACTAAGCACAACAACAGCAAGAAGCGGTTCTCATTAAATTAGTTTGCAATTTAGTATCTGAGTGTAGTGTATAGTAGAGTATAGTTGCGTGTAGCGTAGTGTGTATTGTCGTGTGTATAGTGCAGTGTATGTGCCTTGAACTTCTTTAACACCGTTTGAACGCCACCGTGGCAGAGTACGTAGCTAGCGCGCCAGTCGGAGGCATTGACGGTGGTGATAGCGACAATGCTGATGTTTGACAACGGTGAGAATGATGATGTTGACGATGACGACAATAATGATTGGCACGGTTGGTTACGTACGGTGCGAAAGAAGTTCAACACCCGTACATAGAGACCCACAGACTCATCACACAGGGACCCACAGACTCATTACACAGGGACCCAGAGAGTCATCACACAGGGACCCACAGACTCATCACACAGAGACCCACAGACTCATCACACAGAGACCCACAGACTCACCACACAGGGACCCAGAGACTCACCACACAGAGACCCACAGACTCATCACACAGAGACCCATAGACTCATCACACAGGGACCCATAGACTCATCACACAGAGACCCATAGACTCATCACATAGAGACCCACAGACTCATCACACACAGACCCATAGACTCATCACATAGAGACCCACAGACTCATCACACAGAGACCCACAGACTCACTACACAGAGACCCACAGACTTATCACACAGAGACCCATAGACTCATCACACAGAGACCCACAGACTCACCGCACAGGGACCCATAGACTCATCACACAGAGACCCACAGACTCATCACACAGAGACCCATAGACCCATAGACGCACCACACAGAGACCCACAGACTCATCACACAGAGACCCACAGACTCACCACACAGAGACCCACAGACTCATCACACAGAGACCCACAGACTCACCACACAGAGACCCATAGACTCATCACACAGAGATCCATAGACTCACCACACAGAGACCCACAGACTCACCACACAGAGACCCACAGACTCACCACACAGAGACCCACAGACTCACCACACAGAGACCCACAGACTCCTCACACAGAGACCCACAGACTCATCACACAGCGACCCATAGACTCATCACACAGAGACCCATAGACTCATCACACAGAGACCCATAGACTCATCACACAGAGACCCATAGACTCGTCACAGAGACCCACAGACTCATCACACAGAGACCCACAGACTCATCACACAGAGACCCATAGACTCATCACACAGAGACCCATAGACTTATCACACAGAGACCCATAGACTCATCACACAGAGACCCACAGACTCATCACACAGAGACCCATAGACTCATCATACAGAGACCCACAGATTCACCACACAGAGACCCATAGACTCACCACACAGAGACCCACAGACTCACCACACAGAGACCCACAGACTCATCACACAGAGACCCATAGACTCCTCACACAGTGACCCACAGACTCATCACACAGAGACCCACAGACGCACCACACAGAGACCCACAGACTCATCACACAGAGACCCACAGACTCACCACACAGAGACCCACAGACTCACCACACAGAGACCCACAGACTCATCACACAGAGACCCACAGACTCATCACACAGAGACCCACACTCATCACACAGAGACCCATAGACTCATCACACAGAGGCCCACAAACTCATCACACAGAAACCCACAGACTCATCACGCAGAGACCCACAGACTCATCACGCAGAGACCCATAGACTCATCACACAGAGACCCACAGACTCATCACACAGAGATCCACAGACTCACCACACAGAGACCCATAGACTCACCACACAGAGACCCATAGACTCATCACACAGAGATCCATAGACTCACCACACAGAGACCCACAGACTCACCACACAGAGACCCACAGACTCACCACACAGAGACCCACAGACTCACCACACAGAGACCCACAGACTCCTCACACAGAGACCCACAGACTCATCACACAGCGACCCATAGACTCATCACACAGAGACCCATAGACTCATCACACAGAGACCCATAGACTCATCACACAGAGACCCACAGACTCACCACACAGAGACCCACAGACTCACCACACAGAGACCCACAGACTCATCACACAGAGACCCACAGACTCATCACACAGAGACCCACACTCATCACACAGAGACCCATAGACTCATCACACAGAGGCCCACAAACTCATCACACAGAAACCCACAGACTCATCACGCAGAGACCCACAGACTCATCACGCAGAGACCCATAGACTCATCACACAGAGACCCACAGACTCATCACACAGAGATCCACAGACTCACCACACAGAGACCCATAGACTCACCACACAGAGACCCACAGACTCACCACACAGAGACCCATAGACTCACCACACAGAGACCCACAGACTCATCACACAGAGACCCATAGACGCACCACACAGAGACCCACAGACTCACCACACAGAGACCCACAGACTCACCACACAGAGACCCACAGACTCACCACACAGAGACCCACAGACTCCTCACACAGAGACCCACAGACTCATCACACAGAGACCCATAGACTCATCACACAGAGACCCAAAGACTCACCACACAGAGACCCACAGACTCATCACACAGAGACCCATAGACTCGTCACACAGAGACCCACAGACTCATCACACAGAGACCCATAGACTCATCACACAGAGACCCACAGACTCATCACACAGAGACCCACAGACTCATCACACAGAGACCCATAGACTCATCACACAGAGACCCACAGATTCACCACACAGAGACCCACAGACTCACCACACAGAGACCCACAGACTCACCACACAGAGACCCACAGACTCATCACACAGAGACCCATAGACTCCTCACACAGTGACCCACAGACTCATCACACAGAGACCCACAGACGCACCACACAGAGACCCATAGACTCACCACACAGAGACCCACAGACTCACCACACAGAGACCCACAGACTCACCACACAGAGACCCACAGACTCATCACACAGAGACCCACACTCATCACACAGAGACCCATAGACTCATCACACAGAGGCCCACAAACTCATCACACAGAGACCCACAGACTCACCACACAGAGACCCACAGACTCATCACACAGAGATCCACAGACTCACCACACAGAGACCCATAGACTCACCACACAGAGACCCACAGACTCATCACACAGAGACCCACAGACTCATCACACAGAGACCCACAGACTCACCACACAGAGACCCACAGACTCATCACACAGAGACCCACAGACTCATCACACAGAGACCCACAGACTCATCACGCAGAGACCCACAGACTCACCACACAGAGACCCACAGACTCATCACACAGAGACCCACAGACTCACCACACAGAGACCCACAGACTCATCACACAGAGACCCACAGACTCATCACACAGAGACCCACAGACTCATCACGCAGAGACCCACAGACTCACCACACAGAGACCCACAGACTCATCACACAGAGACCCACAGACTCATCATACAGAGACCCACAGACTCTTCACACAGAGACCCACAAACTCATCACACAGAGACCCACAGACTCATCACACAGATACCCACAGACTCATCACACAGAGACCCACAGACTCACCACACAGAGACCCATAGTTAGTTGTCCTCCCCTCGCCACATTAGCACGGTTGGTCATGTACGGTGCGAAGGAAGTTCAACATACATACAGACCAGCTTAGCACGGCTCAATCCATATTGAAAACTCACCCGTGCCGTGCTGGCCCCCTTTGCAGGCACGTGTCCAGATGTGCCAGTGGAAAGAGGCAAGATGTATCTACTGCCAGGGGGCGCCGCTTGTGGCTAGGAGATGTTAACTCCCTCGCCCGGCACGCAGGAGTTCGTGGGTCCGATCCCGACCCTGACGATGCCTCTTTTTGATGAGATGTTAACTTCCTCGCCTGTTGTGCAGGAGGTCGTGGCTCCGATCCCGGACCCTGATGACGCCTGCCGTATATTTGAAGTTTGCGCGTCTCTCTCTCTCTCCCTCCCCGTGGTCACGCGCCGCTAAACATTTCCCACTCGATAAGCCACTTCGCTGAAGCTGCTGCCACTTGCGACGGCCAGGGTGAGCTTCCGATAGAGAGTTTCAGTTGGGGGGAGGGGGGGGAGTCCCTTATACACCTGGTTAAAATAAAATAAAAATAGCCTCACGGTTTCTCAAGCGAGGCCAACGTAGCACGGCTCGGTCAAAACGGCAGTGGAAAAAAAATCCACCCGTGCCGTGCCAACACGTGGTGGGGGGGGGGGGAGCGTGCCGTACCGAGGCCGCAGGGTACACGTTTGAGGTTGAGTCGACCTAGGGGAGGCCCAAGACCCAGTTGAGCGGGGAATCGAACTCGAGTTTTGGCGGGTTCGCAGCGCCCGAACCCCTGACGCTCACACTCACCTCACCCGTGCACACAAAGACAAAGATCCCCCGTGTAGCTTGTACAGACTGCAGGGGCAAGTGCTGTTAGTAGCGAGTAGCAGCAGCGCCTATGAAGGCTACTAGCGCTGTGGCACACGAGGGGGTGGGTGGCTACCAGCACCACGCCCGGCCGCCTTTGTCTCCCCAGTGGCGATGTTTGCACACCGCACCAGGTACTCGTTTAAGGCTGAGTCGACCTAGGGGAGGCCCAGAACCGGTTCAGATAATCGTCACCGGTGTTGGCCGTGAGCGGGAATCGAATCCAGGTCGTTGGGTTCGTAGCGCAGCGCGCTAACCGCTACGCTACCGCTCCCTCTCTCACCACACTCCCTCACCACACACACTCACCACACACACCACTCCCTCACTACACACACTCACCACACACACTCAGCACTCCCTCACCACACACACTCACCACACACTCACCACTCCCTCACCACACACACTCACCACACACACTCACCACTCCCTCACCACACACACTCCCTCACCACACACACTCACCACTCCATCACCACACACACTCACCACTCCCTCACCACACACACTCACCACACACACCACTCCCTCACTACACACACTCACCACACACACTCAGCACTCCCTCACCACACACACTCACCACACACCACTCCCTCACCACACACACTCCCTCACCACACACACTCACCACTCCATCACCACACACACTCACCACTCCCTCACCACACACACTCACCACTCCCTCACCACACTCACTCACCACACACACTCACCACTCCATCACCACACACACTCACCACTCCCTCACCACACACACTCACCACTCCCTCACCACACTCACTCACCACACACACTCACCACTCCCTCACCACACACACCACTCCATCACCACACACACTCACCACTCCCTCACCACACACACTCACCACTCCCTCACCACACTCACTCACCACACACTCACCACACACTCACCACTCCCTCCCACACACACTCACCACTCCATCACCACACACACTCACTACTCCCTCACCACACTCCCTCACCACACACACTCAGCACTCCCTCACCACACACACTCACCACTCCCTCACCACACACACTCACCACTCACTCACCACACTCACTCAGCACTCCCTCACCACACACACTCAGCACTCCCTCACCACACTCACCACTCCCTCACCACACTCACTCACCACACACACTCACCACTACCTCACCACACTCACTCACGACTCACTCTCCACTCCCTCACCACACACACTCCCTCACCACACACACTCACCACTCCCTCACCACACACACTCACCACTCCCTCACCACACACACTCACCACTCCCTCACCACACACACTCACCACTCGCTCA
Organism: Petromyzon marinus; assembly: GCF_010993605.1. Taxonomy (NCBI): domain Eukaryota; kingdom Metazoa; phylum Chordata; class Hyperoartia; order Petromyzontiformes; family Petromyzontidae; genus Petromyzon; species Petromyzon marinus. The sequence goes on along the minus strand of NC_046138.1, from coordinate 991,378 downwards.
CCACACGCACTCGCCACTCGCTCACCACACACACACTCAGCACTCCCTCACCACACACACTCATCACACACACTCACCACTCACCACACACACTCAGCATTCCCTCACCACACTCACCACACTCACTCACCACACTCACTCACCACACTCACTCACCACTCACTCACCACACACACCACACTCACCACTCACTCACCACACACTCACCACACACACTCACCACACCACACTCACTCACCACACCACACTCACTCACCACACTCACCACTCACCACACTCACTCCTTCACTAACCGCTGCACCACCGCTCCCCACACACAAATACAAAAGTGTTTCCTTAACAGACTGTCGGGACAAGTGTTGTTAGCAAGCATCAGCGGCACCTCACACACACACTCACACACACACTCGCACACACACACACTCGCACACACACGCACACACACTCGCACACTCACGCACACACACACTCGCACACTCACTCGTACACCTTACACACCACCCCCACCAACCCCCACAAAGCGGTGCCTATTTTATCCCCCCCCCACCAACCCCGAGAGGGATGATGGGGGCTCAAGTGGGCCCGCGATTGGTTCAGTTTTTTTTATCTCAATTTATTGGGTCGGTTCGTTAACCGGGTTGTTGTTGTTGTTGCTGTTGTTATTGTTGCACTATTGTTTACTTGTTTTCTTAACCTTTTTTGTACAAATAAAAAAAATGCGTGCGCCTGCCGGCACCTGTCCCTGCGCCAAATGTTTACGCGCACGGCCCTCGCACGCACACGCATGCACACGGACACACACACGCATGCACACGGACTCACATGCACACGGACACACACACGCGTGCACACGGACACACACGCATGCACACGGACACACACACGCATGCACACGGACACACACACGCATGCACACGGACACACACGCATGCACATGGACACACACACGCATGCACACGGACACACACGCATGCACATGGACACGCATGCACACGGACACACACACGCATGCACACGAACACACACACGCATGCACACGGACACGCACACGCATGCACACGGACACACACACGCATGCACACGGACACACACACGCATGCACACGGACACGCACACGCATGCACACGGACACGCACACGCATGCACACGGACACACACGCGTGCACACGGACACACACACGCGTGCACACGGACACGCACACGCATGCACACGGACACACACACGCGTGCACACGGACACACACACGCATGCACACGGACACGCACACGCATGCACACGGACACACACACGCATGCACATGGACACGCATGCACACGGACACACACGCATGCACATGGACACGCATGCACACGGACACACACACGCATGCACACGAACACACACGCATGCACATGGACACACGCATGCACATGGACACACGCATGCACACGGACACACACGCATGCACATGGACACGCATGCACACGGACAAACACACGCATGCACATGGACACGCATGCACACGGACACACACACGCATGCACATGGACACGCATGCACACGGACACACACACGCATGCACATGGACACACACGCATGCACATGGACACGCATGCACACGGACACACACGCATGGACACCTAGCCTGGCACAGCAGTCAACCCACGGCACCTGCTGGGTCTGCCCCGTGACCTCCTCCTGCACCTAGCCTGGCACAGCAGTCAACCCATGGAACCTGATGGGTCTGCCCCGTGACCTCCTCCTGCACCTAGCTTGGCACAGCAGTCAAACCATGGAACCTGCAGGGTCTGTCCCGTGACCTCCTCCTGCACCTAGCCTGGCACAGCAGTCAACCCACGGCACCTGCAGAGTCTGTCACGTGACCTCCTCCTGCACCTAGCCTGGCACATCAGTCAACCCACGGCACCTGCAGGGTCTGTCACGTGACCTCCTCCTGCACATAGCCTGGCACAGCAGTCAACTCATGGCACCTGCAGGGTCTGTCCCGTGACCTCCCCCTGCACCTAGCCTGGCACAGCAGTCAACCCATAGCACCTGCTGGGTCTGTCACGTGACCTCCTCCTGCACCTAGCCTGGCACAGCAGTCAACCCATGGTACCTGCAGGGTCTGCCCCGTGACCTCCTCCTGCACCTAGCCTGGCACAGCAGTCAACCCATAGCAACCTGCTGGGTCTGCCCCGTGACCTCCTCCTGCACCTAGCCTGGCACAGCAGTCAACCCACGGCACCTGCAGGGTCTGTCCCGTGACCTCCTCCTGCACCTAGCCTGGCACAGCAGTCAACCCACTGGCACCTGCAGGGTCTGTCCCGTGACCTCCTCCTGCACCTAGCCTGGCACAGCAGTCAACCCATGGCAACCTGCAGGGTCTGTCCCGTGACCTCCTCCTGCACCTAGCCTGGCACAGCAGTCAACCCACTGGCACCTGCAGGGTCTGTCCCGTGACCTCCTCCTGCACCTAGCCTGGCACAGCAGTCAACCCACGGCACCTGCAGGGTCTGTCCCGTGACCTCCTCCTGCACCTAGCCTGGCACAGCAGTCAACCCATAGCAACCTGCAGGGTCTGTCACGTGACCTCCTCCTGCACCTAGCCTGGCACAGCAGTCAACCCACGGCACCTGCAGGGTCTGCCCCGTGACCTCCTCCTGCACCTAGCCTGGCACAGCAGTCAACCCATGGAACCTGATGGGTCTGCCTCGTGACCTCCTCCTGCACCTAGCCTGGCACAGCAGTCAACCCATGGAACCTGCAGGGTCTGCTCCGTGACCTCCTCCTGCACCTAGCCTGGCACAGCAGTCAACCCATGGAACCTGATGGGTCTGTCCCGTGACCTCCTCCTGCACCTAGCCTGGCACAGCAGTCAACCCATGGAACCTGCAGGGTCTGTCCCGTGACCTCCTCCTGCACCTAGCCTGGCACAGCAGTCAACCCATAGGCACCTGCAGGGTCTGTCCCGTGACCTCCACCTGCACCTAGCCTGGCACAGCAGTCAACCCATAGCACCTGCAGGGTCTGTCACGTGACCTCCTCCTGCACCTAGCCTGGCACAGCAGTCAACCCATAGCACCTGCAGGGTCTGTCCCCGTGACCTCCTCCTGCACCTAGCCTGGCACAGCAGTCAACCCATAGCACCTGCAGGGTCTGTCACGTGACCTCCTCCTGCACCTAGCCTGGCACAGCAGTCAACCCATGGTACCTGCAGGGTCTGCCCCGTGACCTCCTCCTGCACCTAGCCTGGCACAGCAGTCAACCCATGGAACCTGATGGGTCTGCCCCGTGACCTCCTCCTGCACCTAGCCTTGGCACAGCAGTCAACCCATGGAACCTGCAGGGTCTGTCCCGTGACCTCCTCCTGCACCTAGCCTGGCACAGCAGTCAACCCATGGCACCTGCAGGGTCTGTCACGTGACCTCCTCCTGCACCTAGCCTGGCACAGCAGTCAACCCACGGCACCTGCAGGGTCTGTCACGTGACCTCCTCCTGCACCTAGCCTGGCACAGCAGTCAACTCATGGCACCTGCAGGGTCTGTCCCGTGACCTCCCCCTGCACCTAGCCTGGCACAGCAGTCAACCCATAGCACCTGCAGGGTCTGTCACGTGACCTCCTCCTGCACCTAGCCTGGCACAGCAGTCAACCCATAGCAACCTGCTGGGTCTGCCCCGTGACCTCCTCCTGCACCTAGCCTGGCACAGCAGTCAACCCATAGCACCTGCAGGGTCTGTCACGTGACCTCCTCCTGCACCTAGCCTGGCACAGCAGTCAACCCACGGCACCTGCAGGGTCTGTCCCGTGACCTCCTCCTGCACCTAGCCTGGCACAGCAGTCAACCCATGGCACCTGCAGGGTCTGTCACGTGACCTCCTCCTGCACCTAGCCTGGCACAGCAGTCAACCCACGGCACCTGCAGGGTCTGTCACGTGACCTCCTCCTGCACCTAGCCTGGCACAGCAGTCAACCCACGGCACCTGCAGGGTCTGTCACGTGACCTCCTCCTGCACATAGCCTGGCACAGCAGTCAACCCACGGCACCTGCAGGGTCTGTCCCGTGACCTCCTCCTGCACCTAGCCTGGCACAGCAGTCAACCCATGGCACCTGCAGGGTCTGTCCCGTGACCTCCTCCTGCACCTAGCCTGGCACAGCAGTCAACCCATGGCACCTGCAGGGTCTGTCCCGTGACCTCCCCCTGCACCTAGCCTGGCACAGCAGTCAACCCACGGCACCTGCAGGGTCTGTCCCGTGACCACCTCCTGCACCTAGCCTGGCACAGCAGTCAACCCATAGCAACCTGCAGCGTCTGTCACGTGACTTCCTCCTGCACCTAGCCTGGCACAGCAGTCAACCCACGGCACCTGCAGGGTCTGTCCCGTGACCTCCTCCTGCACCTAGCCTGGCACAGCAGTCAACCCATGGCACCTGCAGGGTCTGCCCCGTGACCTCCTCCTGCACCTAGCCTGGCACAGCAGTCAACCCATGGAACCTGATGGGTCTGCCCCGTGACCTCCTCCTGCACCTAGCCTGGCACAGCAGTCAACCCATGGAACCTGCAGGGTCTGTCCCGTGACCTCCTCCTGCACCTAGCCTGGCACAGCAGTCAACCCATGGCACCTGATGGGTCTGCCCCGTGACCTCCTCCTGCACCTAGCCTGGCACAGCAGTCAACCCATGGCACCTGCAGGGTCTGTCCCGTGACCTCCTCCTGCACCTAGCCTGGCACAGCAGTCAACCCATGGCACCTGCAGGGTCTGTCCCGTGACCTCCTCCTGCACCTAGCCTGGCACAGCAGTCAACCCATAGCAACCTGCTGGGTCTGCCCCGTGACCTCCTCCTGCACCTAGCCTGGCACAGCAGTCAACCCATGGCACCTGCAGGGTCTGTCACGTGACCTCCTCCTGCACCTAGCCTGGCACAGCAGTCAACCCACGGCACCTGCAGGGTCTGTCACGTGACCTCCTCCTGCACCTAGCCTGGCACAGCAGTCAACCCATGGCACCTGCAGGGTCTGTCCCGTGACCTCCTCCTGCACCTAGCCTGGCACAGCAGTCAACCCATGGCACCTGCAGGGTCTGTCCCGTGACCTCCTCCTGCACCTAGCCTGGCACAGCAGTCAACCCATGGAACCTGATGGGTCTGCCCCGTGACCTCCTCCTGCACCTAGCTTGGCACAGCAGTCAACCCATGGAACCTGCAGGGTCTGTCCCGTGACCTCCTGCTGCACCTAGCCTGGCACAGCAGTCAACCCATGGCACCTGCAGGGTCTGCCCCGTGACCTCCTCCTGCACCTAGCTTGGCACAGCAGTCAAACCATGGAACCTGCAGGGTCTGTCCCGTGACCTTCCCCTGCACCTAGCCTGGCACAGCAGTCAACCCACGGTACCTGCAGAGTCTGTCACGTGACCTCCTCCTGCACCTAGCCTGGCACATCAGTCAACCCACGGCACCTGCAGGGTCTGTCACGTGACCTCCTCCTGCACATAGCCTGGCACAGCAGTCAACTCATGGCACCTGCAGGGTCTGTCCCGTGACCTCCCCCTGCACCTAGCCTGGCACAGCAGTCAACCCATAGCACCTGCTGGGTCTGTCACGTGACCTCCTCCTGCACCTAGCCTGGCACAGCAGTCAACCCATAGCAACCTGCTGGGTCTGCCCCGTGACCTCCTGCACCTAGCCTGGCACAGCAGTCAACCCATAGCACCTGCAGGGTCTGTCACGTGACCTCCTCCTGCACCTAGCCTGGCACAGCAGTCAACCCACGGCACCTGCAGGGTCTGCCCCGTGACCTCCTCCTGCACCTAGCCTGGCACAGCAGTCAACCCATGGAACCTGATGGGTCTGCCCCGTGACCTCCTCCTGCACCTAGCCTGGCACAGCAAACCACGGCACCTGCAGGGTCTGTCACGTGACCTCCTCCTGCACCTAGCCTGGCACAGCAGTCAACCCACGGCACCTGCAGGGTCTGTCCCGTGACCTCCTCCTGCACCTAGCCTGGCACAGCAGTCAACCCATAGCAACCTGCTGGGTCTGCCCCGTGACCTCCTCCTGCACCTAGCCTGGCACAGCAGTCAACCCACGGCACCTGCAGGGTCTGTCACGTGACCTCCTCCTGCACATAGCCTGGCACAGCAGTCAACTCATGGCACCTGCAGGGTCTGTCCCGTGACCTCCTCCTGCACATAGCCTGGCACAGCAGTCAACCCATGGCACCTGCAGGGTCTGTCACGTGACCTCCTCCTGCACCTAGCCTGGCACAGCAGTCAACCCATGGCACCTGCAGGGTCTGTCCCGTGACCTCCTCCTGCACCTAGCCTGGCACAGCAGTCAACCCATGGCACCTGCAGGGTCTGTCCCCGTGACCTCCTCCTGCACCTAGCCTGGCACAGCAGTCAACCCATAGGCACCTGCAGGGTCTGTCACGTGACCTCCTCCTGCACCTAGCCTGGCACAGCAGTCAACCCACGGCACCTGCAGGGTCTGTCCCGTGACCTCCTCCTGCACCTAGCCTGGCACAGCAGTCAACCCATGGCACCTGCAGGGTCTGTCACGTGACCTCCTCCTGCACCTAGCCTGGCACAGCAGTCAACCCATGGCACCTGCAGGGTCTGTCCCGTGACCTCCTCCTGCACCTAGCCTGGCACAGCAGTCAACCCATGGCACCTGCAGGGTCTGTCCCGTGACCTCCTCCTGCACCTAGCCTGGCACAGCAGTCAACCCATAGCAACCTGCAGGGTCTGTCACGTGACCTCCTCCTGCACCTAGCCTGGCACAGCAGTCAACCCACGGCACCTGCAGGGTCTGCCCCGTGACCTCCTCCTGCACCTAGCCTGGCACAGCAGTCAACCCATGGCACCTGCAGGGTCTGTCCCGTGACCTCCTCCTGCACCTAGCCTGGCACAGCAGTCAACCCATGGCACCTGCAGGGTCTGCCCCGTGACCTCCTCCTGCACCTAGCCTGGCACAGCAGTCAACCCATGGAACCTGATGGGTCTGCCCGTGACCTCCTCCTGCACCTAGCCTGGCACAGCAGTCAACCCATAGCAACCTGCTGGGTCTGCCCCGTGACCTCCTCCTGCACCTAGCCTGGCACAGCAGTCAACCCATGGCACCTGCAGGGTCTGTCACGTGACCTCCTCCTGCACATAGCCTGGCACAGCAGTCAACCCACGGCACCTGCAGGGTCTGTCACGTGACCTCCTCCTGCACATAGCCTGGCACAGCAGTCAACTCATGGCACCTGCAGGGTCTGTCCCGTGACCTCCCCCTGCACCTAGCCTGGCACAGCAGTCAACCCATGGTACCTGCAGGGTCTGCTCCGTGACCTCCTCCTGCACCTAGCCTGGCACAGCAGTCAACCCATGGAACCTGATGGGTCTGCCCCGTGACCTCCTCCTGCACCTAGCCTGGCACAGCAGTCAACCCATGGAACCTGCAGGGTCTGTCCCGTGACCTCCTCCTGCACCTAGCCTGGCACAGCAGTCAACCCATGGCACCTGCAGGGTCTGTCCCGTGACCTCCTCCTGCACCTAGCCTGGCACAGCAGTCAACCCATGGAACCTGCAGGGTCTGTCCCGTGACCTCCTCCTGCACCTAGCCTGGCACAGCAGTCAACCCACGGCACCTGCAGGGTCTGTCACGTGACCTCCTCCTGCACCTAGCCTGGCACAGCAGTCAACCCACGGCACCTGCAGGGTCTGTCACGTGACCTCCTCCTGCACATAGCCTGGCACAGCAGTCAACTCATGGCACCTGCAGGGTCTGTCCCGTGACCTCCTCCTGCACCTAGCCTGGCACAGCAGTCAACCCATAGCACCTGCTGGGTCTGTCACGTGACCTCCTCCTGCACCTAGCCTGGCACAGCAGTCAACCCATAGCAACCTGCTGGGTCTGCCCCGTGACCTCCTGCACCTAGCCTGGCACAGCAGTCAACCCATAGCACCTGCAGGGTCTGTCACGTGACCTCCTCCTGCACCTAGCCTGGCACAGCAGTCAACCCACGGCACCTGCAGGGTCTGCCCCGTGACCTCCTCCTGCACCTAGCCTGGCACAGCAGTCAACCCATGGAACCTGATGGGTCTGCCCCGTGACCTCCTCCTGCACCTAGCCTGGCACAGCAGTCAACCCACGGCACCTGCAGGGTCTGTCACGTGACCTCCTCCTGCACCTAGCCTGGCACAGCAGTCAACCCACGGCACCTGCAGGGTCTGTCACGTGACCTCCTCCTGCACATAGCCTGGCACAGCAGTCAACCCATAGCAACCTGCTGGGTCTGCCCCGTGACCTCCTCCTGCACCTAGCCTGGCACAGCAGTCAACCCACGGCACCTGCAGGGTCTGTCACGTGACCTCCTCCTGCACCTAGCCTGGCACAGCAGTCAACCCATGGCACCTGCAGGGTCTGTCCCGTGACCTCCTCCTGCACCTAGCCTGGCACAGCAGTCAACCCATGGCACCTGCAGGGTCTGTCACGTGACCTCCTCCTGCACCTAGCCTGGCACAGCAGTCAACCCATGGCACCTGCAGGGTCTGTCCCGTGACCTCCTCCTGCACCTAGCCTGGCACAGCAGTCAACCCACGGCACCTGCAGGGTCTGTCCCGTGACCTCCTCCTGCACCTAGCCTGGCACAGCAGTCAACCCATAGCAACCTGCAGGGTCTGTCACGTGACCTCCTCCTGCACCTAGCCTGGCACAGCAGTCAACCCACGGCACCTGCAGGGTCTGTCCCGTGACCTCCTCCTGCACCTAGCCTGGCACAGCAGTCAACCCATGGAACCTGATGGGTCTGTCCCGTGACCTCCTCCTGCACCTAGCCTGGCACAGCAGTCAACCCATGGAACCTGCAGGGTCTGTCCCGTGACCTCCTCCTGCACCTAGCCTGGCACAGCAGTCAACCCATAGCAACCTGCTGGGTCTGCCCCGTGACCTCCTCCTGCACCTAGCCTGGCACAGCAGTCAACCCACGGCACCTGCAGGGTCTGTCACGTGACCTCCTCCTGCACCTAGCCTGGCACAGCAGTCAACCCACGGCACCTGCAGGGTCTGTCACGTGACCTCCTCCTGCACATAGCCTGGCACAGCAGTCAACTCATGGCACCTGCAGGGTCTGTCCCGTGACCTCCCCCTGCACCTAGCCTGGCACAGCAGTCAACCCATGGTACCTGCAGGGTCTGCCCCGTGACCTCCTCCTGCACCTAGCCTGGCACAGCAGTCAACCCAATGGAACCTGATGGGTCTGCCCCGTGACCTCCTCCTGCACCTAGCCTGGCACAGCACCTGCAGGGTCTGTCCCGTGACCTCCTCCTGCACCTAGCCTGGCACAGCAGTCAACCCATGGCACCTGCAGGGTCTGTCCCGTGACCTCCTCCTGCACCTAGCCTGGCACAGCAGTCAACCCATGGCACCTGCATGGGTCTGTCCCGTGACCTCCTCCTGCACCTAGCCTGGCACAGCAGTCAACCCATGGCACCTGCAGGGTCTGTCCCGTGACCTCCTCCTGCACCTAGCCTGGCACAGCAGTCAACCCATGGAACCTGATGGGTCTGCCCCCGTGACCTCCTCCTGCACCTAGTCTGGCACAGCAGTCAACCCATGGCACCTGCAGGGTCTGTCCCGTGACCTCCTCCTGCACCTAGCCTGGCACAGCAGTCAACCCATGGCACCTGCAGGGTCTGTCCCGTGACCTCCTCCTGCACCTAGCCTGGCACAGCAGTCAACCCATAGCACCTGCAGGGTCTGTCACGTGACCTCCTCCTGCACCTAGCCTGGCACAGCAGTCAACCCATGGCACCTGCAGGGTCTGTCCCGTGACCTCCTCCTGCACCTAGCCTGGCACAGCAGTCAACCCACAGCAACCTGCAGGGTCTGTCACGTGACCTCCTCCTGCACCTAGCCTGGCACAGCAGTCAACCCATGGAACCTGCAGGGTCTGCCCCGTGACCTCCTCCTGCACCTAGCCTGGCACAGCAGTCAACCCATGGAACCTGATGGGTCTGCCCCGTGACCTCCTCCTGCACCTAGCCTGGCACAGCAGTCAACCCATGGAACCTGCAGGGTCTGTCCCGTGACCTCCTCCTGCACCTAGCCTGGCACAGCAGTCAACCCACGGCACCTGCAGGGTCTGTCACGTGACCTCCTCCTGCACCTAGCCTGGCACAGCAGTCAACCCACGGCACCTGCAGGGTCTGTCACGTGACCTCCTCCTGCACATAGCCTGGCACAGCAGTCAACTCATGGCACCTGCAGGGTCTGTCCCGTGACCTCCCCCTGCACCTAGCCTGGCACAGCAGTCAACCCTGAGCACCTGCAGGGTCTGTCACGTGACCTCCTCCTGCACCTAGCCTGGCACAGCAGTCAACCCATAGCACCTGGGCCTGCCCCGTGACCTCCTCCTGCACCTAGCCTGGCACAGCAGTCAACCCATAGCACCTGCAGGGTCTGTCACGTGACCTCCTCCTGCACCTAGCCTGGCACAGCAGTCAACCCATGGTACCTGCAGGGTCTGCCCCGTGACCTCCTCCTGCACCTAGCCTGGCACAGCAGTCAACCCACGGCACCTGCAGGGTCTGTCACGTGACCTCCTCCTGCACCTAGCCTGGCACAGCAGTCAACCCACGGCACCTGCAGGGTCTGTCACGTGACCTCCTCCTGCACCTAGCCTGGCACAGCAGTCAACCCACTGGCACCTGCAGGGTCTGTCACGTGACCTCCTCCTGCACCTAGCCTGGCACAGCAGTCAACCCATGGCACCTGCAGGGTCTGTCACGTGACCTCCTCCTGCACCTAGCCTGGCACAGCAGTCAACCCATGGCACCTGCAGGGTCTGTCCCGTGACCTCCTCCTGCACCTAGCCTGGCACAGCAGTCAACCCACGGCACCTGCAGGGTCTGTCCCGTGACCTCCTCCTGCACCTAGCCTGGCACAGCAGTCAACCCAAGGCACCTGCAGGGTCTGTCACGTGACCTCCTCCTGCACCTAGCCTGGCACAGCAGTCAACCCACGGCACCTGCAGGGTCTGCCCCGTGACCTCCTCCTGCACCTAGCCTGGCACAGCAGTCAACCCATGGTACCTGCAGGGTCTGCCCCGTGACCTCCTCCTGCACCTAGCCTGGCACAGCAGTCAACCCATGGAACCTGCATGGGTCTGCCCGTGACCTCCTCCTGCACCTAGCCTGGCACAGCAGTCAACCCATGGAACCTGATGGGTCTGTCCCGTGACCTCCTCCTGCACCTAGCCTGGCACAGCAGTCAACCCATGGCACCTGCAGGGTCTGCCCCGTGACCTCCTCCTGCACCTAGCCTGGCACAGCAGTCAACTCATGGCACCTGCAGGGTCTGTCCCGTGACCTCCTCCTGCACCTAGCCTGGCACAGCAGTCAACCCATGGAACCTGCAGGGTCTGTCCCGTGACCTCCTCCTGCACCTAGCCTGGCACAGCAGTCAACCCATAGCAACCTGCTGGGTCTGCCCCGTGACCTCCTCCTGCACCTAGCCTGGCACAGCAGTCAACCCATGGCACCTGCAGGGTCTGTCACGTGACCTCCTCCTGCACCTAGCCTGGCACAGCAGTCAACCCACGGCACCTGCAGGGTCTGTCACGTGACCTCCTCCTGCACATAGCCTGGCACAGCAGTCAACTCATGGCACCTGCAGGGTCTGTCCCGTGACCTCCTCCTGCACCTAGCCTGGCACAGCAGTCAACCCATGGTACCTGCAGGGTCTGCTCCGTGACCTCCTCCTGCACCTAGCCTGGCACAGCAGTCAACCCATGGAACCTGATGGGTCTGCCCCGTGACCTCCTCCTGCACCTAGCTTGGCACAGCAGTCAAACCATGGAACCTGCAGGGTCTGTCCCGTGACCGCCTGCTGCACCTAGCCTGGCACAGCAGTCAACCCATGGCACCTGCAGGGTCTGCCCCGTGACCTCCTCCTGCACCTAGCTTGGCACAGCAGTCAAACCATGGAACCTGCAGGGTCTGTCCCGTGACCTCCTCCTGCACCTAGCCTGGCACAGCAGTCAACCCACGGCACCTGCAGGGTCTGTCACGTGACCTCCTCCTGCACCTAGCCTGGCACAGCAGTCAACCCACGGCACCTGCAGGGTCTGTCACGTGACCTCCTCCTGCACATAGCCTGGCACAGCAGTCAACTCATGGCACCTGCAGGGTCTGTCCCGTGACCTCCTCCTGCACCTAGCCTGGCACAGCAGTCAACCCATAGCACCTGCTGGGTCTGTCACGTGACCTCCTCCTGCACCTAGCCTGGCACAGCAGTCAACCCATAGCAACCTGCTGGGTCTGCCCCGTGACCTCCTCCTGCACCTAGCCTGGCACAGCAGTCAACCCAAGGCACCTGCAGGGTCTGTCACGTGACCTCCTCCTGCACCTAGCCTGGCACAGCAGTCAACCCACGGCACCTGCAGGGTCTGTCCCGTGACCTCCTCCTGCACCTAGCCTGGCACAGCAGTCAACCCATGGAACCTGATGGGTCTGCCCCGTGACCTCCTCCTGCACCTAGCCTGGCACAGCAGTCAACCCATGGCACCTGCAGGGTCTGTCACGTGACCTCCTCCTGCACCTAGCCTGGCACAGCAGTCAACCCATAGCACCTGCAGGGTCTGTCCCGTGACCTCCTCCTGCACCTAGCCTGGCACAGCAGTCAACCCATAGCAACCTGCTGGGTCTGCCCCGTGACCTCCTCCTGCACCTAGCCTGGCACAGCAGTCAACCCACGGCACCTGCAGGGTCTGTCACGTGACCTCCTCCTGCACATAGCCTGGCACAGCAGTCAACTCATGGCACCTGCAGGGTCTGTCCCGTGACCTCCTCCTGCACCTAGCCTGGCACAGCAGTCAACCCATGGCACCTGCAGGGTCTGTCACGTGACCTCCTCCTGCACCTAGCCTGGCACAGCAGTCAACCCATGGCACCTGCAGGGTCTGTCCCGTGACCTCCTCCTGCACCTAGCCTGGCACAGCAGTCAACCCATGGCACCTGCAGGGTCTGTCCCGTGACCTCCTCCTGCACCTAGCCTGGCACAGCAGTCAACCCAAAGGCAACCTGCAGGGTCTGTCACGTGACCTCCTCCTGCACCTAGCCTGGCACAGCAGTCAACCCACGGCACCTGCAGGGTCTGTCCCGTGACCTCCTCCTGCACCTAGCCTGGCACAGCAGTCAACCCATGGCACCTGCAGGGTCTGTCCCGTGACCTCCTCCTGCACCTAGCCTGGCACAGCAGTCAACCCATGGCACCTGCAGGGTCTGTCCCGTGACCTCCCCCTGCACCTAGCCTGGCACAGCAGTCAACCCATGGCACCTGCAGGGTCTGTCCCGTGACCTCCTCCTGCACCTAGCCTGGCACAGCAGTCAACCCATAGCACCTGCAGGGTCTGTCACGTGACCTCCTCCTGCACCTAGCCTGGCACAGCAGTCAACCCACGGCACCTGCAGGGTCTGTCCCGTGACCTCCTCCTGCACCTAGCCTGGCACAGCAGTCAACCCATGGCACCTGCAGGGTCTGTCCCCGTGACCTCCTCCTGCACCTAGCCTGGCACAGCAGTCAACCCATGGCACCTGCAGGGTCTGTCCCGTGACCTCCTCCTGCACCTAGCCTGGCACAGCAGTCAACCCATGGAACCTGCAGGGTCTGTCCCGTGACCTCCTCCTGCACCTAGCCTGGCACAGCAGTCAACCCACGGCACCTGCAGGGTCTGTCACGTGACCTCCTCCTGCACCTAGCCTGGCACAGCAGTCAACCCACGGCACCTGCAGGGTCTGTCACGTGACCTCCTCCTGCACATAGCCTGGCACAGCAGTCAACTCATGGCACCTGCAGGGTCTGTCCCGTGACCTCCCCCTGCACCTAGCCTGGCACAGCAGTCAACCCATAGCACCTGCTGGGTCTGTCACGTGACCTCCTCCTGCACCTAGCCTGGCACAGCAGTCAACCCATAGCAACCTGCTGGGTCTGCCCCGTGACCTCCTCCTGCACCTAGCCTGGCACAGCAGTCAACCCATGGCACCTGCAGGGTCTGCTCCGTGACCTCCTCCTGCACCTAGCCTGGCACAGCAGTCAACCCATGGCACCTGCAGGGTCTGCCCCGTGACCTCCTCCTGCACCTAGCTTGGCACAGCAGTCAAACCATGGAACCTGCAGGGTCTGTCCCGTGACCGCCTGCTGCACCTAGCCTGGCACAGCAGTCAACCCATGGTACCTGCAGGGTCTGCCCCGTGACCTCCTCCTGCACCTAGCCTGGCACAGCAGTCAACCCATGGAACCTGCAGGGTCTGTCCCCGTGACCTCCTCCTGCACCTAGCCTGGCACAGCAGTCAACCCACGGCACCTGCAGGGTCTGTCACGTGACCTCCTCCTGCACCTAGCCTGGCACAGCAGTCAACCCACGGCACCTGCAGGGTCTGTCACGTGACCTCCTCCTGCACCTAGCCTGGCACAGCAGTCAACCCATGGCACCTGCAGGGTCTGTCCCGTGACCTCCCCCTGCACCTAGCCTGGCACAGCAGTCAACCCATAGCACCTGCAAGGGTCTGTCACGTGACCTCCTCCTGCACCTAGCCTGGCACAGCAGTCAACCCATAGCAACCTGCATGGGTCTGCCCCGTGACCTCCTCCTGCACCTAGCCTGGCACAGCAGTCAACCCATAGCACCTGCAGGGTCTGTCACGTGACCTCCTCCTGCACCTAGCCTGGCACAGCAGTCAACCCACTGGCACCTGCAGGGTCTGCCCCGTGACCTCCTCCTGCACCTAGCCTGGCACAGCAGTCAACCCATGGAACCTGCAGGGTCTGCCCCGTGACCTCCTCCTGCACCTAGCCTGGCACAGCAGTCAACCCACGGCACCTGCAGGGTCTGTCACGTGACCTCCTCCTGCACCTAGCCTGGCACAGCAGTCAACCCACTGGCACCTGCAGGGTCTGTCCCGTGACCTCCTCCTGCACCTAGCCTGGCACAGCAGTCAACCCATAGGCACCTGCAGGGTCTGTCCCGTGACCTCCTCCTGCACCTAGCCTGGCACAGCAGTCAACCCATGGCACCTGCAGGGTCTGTCCCGTGACCTCCTCCTGCACCTAGCCTGGCACAGCAGTCAACCCATGGCACCTGCAGGGTCTGTCCCGTGACCTCCCCCTGCACCTAGCCTGGCACAGCAGTCAACCCACGGCACCTGCAGGGTCTGTCCCGTGACCACCTCCTGCACCTAGCCTGGCACAGCAGTCAACCCATAGCAACCTGCAGCGTCTGTCACGTGACTTCCTCCTGCACCTAGCCTGGCACAGCAGTCAACCCACGGCACCTGCAGGGTCTGTCCCGTGACCTCCTCCTGCACCTAGCCTGGCACAGCAGTCAACCCATGGCACCTGCAGGGTCTGTCCCGTGACCTCCTCCTGCACCTAGCCTGGCACAGCAGTCAACCCATGGCACCTGCAGGGTCTGTCCCGTGACCTCCTCCTGCACCTAGCCTGGCACAGCAGTCAACCCATGGCACCTGATGGGTCTGTCCCGTGACCTCCTCCTGCACCTAGCCTGGCACAGCAGTCAACCCATAGCAACCTGCTGGGTCTGCCCCGTGACCTCCTCCTGCACCTAGCCTGGCACAGCAGTCAACCCACGGCACCTGCAGGGTCTGTCACGTGACCTCCTCCTGCACCTAGCCTGGCACAGCAGTCAACCCATGGCACCTGCAGGGTCTGTCCCGTGACCTCCTCCTGCACCTAGCCTGGCACAGCAGTCAACCCATAGCACCTGCTGGGTCTGTCACGTGACCTCCTCCTGCACCTAGCCTGGCACAGCAGTCAACCCATGGCACCTGCAGGGTCTGTCCCGTGACCTCCTCCTGCACCTAGCCTGGCACAGCAGTCAACCCATGGCACCTGCAGGGTCTGTCCCGTGACCGCCTGCTGCACCTAGCCTGGCACAGCAGTCAACCCATGGAACCTGATGGGTCTGCCCCGTGACCTCCTCCTGCACCTAGTCTGGCAGAGCAGTCAACCCATGGAACCTGCAGGGTCTGTCCCGTGACCTCCTCCTGCACCTAGCCTGGCACAGCAGTCAACCCATGGCACCTGCAGGGTCTGTCACGTGACCTCCTCCTGCACCTAGCCTGGCACAGCAGTCAACCCATGGAACCTGCAGGGTCTGTCCCGTGACCGCCTGCTGCACCTAGCCTGGCACAGCAGTCAACCCATGGCACCTGCAGGGTCTGCCCCGTGACCTCCTCCTGCACCTAGCCTGGCACAGCAGTCAACCCATGGAACCTGCAGGGTCTGTCCCGTGACCTCCTCCTGCACCTAGCCTGGCACAGCAGTCAACCCACGGCACCTGCAGGGTCTGTCACGTGACCTCCTCCTGCACCTAGCCTGGCACATCAGTCAACCCACGGCACCTGCAGGGTCTGTCACGTGACCTCCTCCTGCACATAGCCTGGCACAGCAGTCAACTCATGGCACCTGCAGGGTCTGTCCCGTGACCTCCCCTGCACCTAGCCTGGCACAGCAGTCAACCCATAGCACCTGCTGGGTCTGTCACGTGACCTCCTCCTGCACCTAGCCTGGCACAGCAGTCAACCCATAGCACCTGCAGGGTCTGCCCCGTGACCTCCTCCTGCACCTAGCCTGGCACAGCAGTCAACCCATGGCACCTGCAGGGTCTGTCCCGTGACCTCCTCCTGCACCTAGCCTGGCACAGCAGTCAACCCATGGAACCTGATGGGTCTGCCCCGTGACCTCCTCCTGCACCTAGCCTGGCACAGCAGTCAACCCATGGAACCTGCAGGGTCTGTCCCGTGACCTCCTCCTGCACCTAGCCTGGCACAGCAGTCAACCCATGGCACCTGCAGGGTCTGCCCCGTGACCTCCTCCTGCACCTAGCCTGGCACAGCAGTCAACCCATGGAACCTGCAGGGTCTGTCCCGTGACCTCCTCCTGCACCTAGCCTGGCACAGCAGTCAACCCACGGCACCTGCAGGGTCTGTCACGTGACCTCCTCCTGCACCTAGCCTGGCACAGCAGTCAACCCACGGCACCTGCAGGGTCTGTCACGTGACCTCCTCCTGCACATAGCCTGGCACAGCAGTCAACCCATGGCACCTGCAGGGTCTGTCCCGTGACCTCCTCCTGCACCTAGCCTGGCACAGCAGTCAACCCATAGCACCTGCATGGGTCTGTCACGTGACCTCCTCCTGCACCTAGCCTGGCACAGCAGTCAACCCATAGCAACCTGCATGGGTCTGCCCCGTGACCTCCTCCTGCACCTAGCCTGGCACAGCAGTCAACCCATAGCACCTGCAGGGTCTGTCACGTGACCTCCTCCTGCACCTAGCCTGGCACAGCAGTCAACCCACGGCACCTGCAGGGTCTGCCCCGTGACCTCCTCCTGCACCTAGCCTGGCACAGCAGTCAACCCATGGAACCTGCATGGGTCTGCCCGTGACCTCCTCCTGCACCTAGCCTGGCACAGCAGTCAACCACGGCACCTGCAGGGTCTGTCACGTGACCTCCTCCTGCACCTAGCCTGGCACATCAGTCAACCCACGGCACCTGCAGGGTCTGTCACGTGACCTCCTCCTGCACATAGCCTGGCACAGCAGTCAACCCATGGTACCTGCAGGGTCTGCCCCGTGACCTCCTCCTGCACCTAGCCTGGCACAGCAGTCAACCCACGGCACCTGCAGGGTCTGTCACGTGACCTCCTCCTGCACATAGCCTGGCACAGCAGTCAACTCATGGCACCTGCAGGGTCTGTCCCGTGACCTCCTCCTGCACCTAGCCTGGCACAGCAGTCAACCCATGGCACCTGCAGGGTCTGTCACGTGACCTCCTCCTGCACCTAGCCTGGCACAGCAGTCAACCCATGGCACCTGCAGGGTCTGTCCCGTGACCTCCACCTGCACCTAGCCTGGCACAGCAGTCAACCCATAGGCACCTGCAGGGTCTGTCCCCGTGACCTCCTCCTGCACCTAGCCTGGCACAGCAGTCAACCCAAGGCACCTGCAGGGTCTGTCACGTGACCTCCTCCTGCACCTAGCCTGGCACAGCAGTCAACCCACGGCACCTGCAGGGTCTGTCCCGTGACCTCCTCCTGCACATAGCCTGGCACAGCAGTCAACCCATGGCACCTGCAGGGTCTGTCACGTGACCTCCTCCTGCACCTAGCCTGGCACAGCAGTCAACCCATGGCACCTGCAGGGTCTGTCCCGTGACCTCCTCCTGCACCTAGCCTGGCACAGCAGTCAACCCATGGCACCTGCAGGGTCTGTCCCGTGACCTCCTCCTGCACCTAGCCTGGCACAGCAGTCAACCCATAGCAACCTGCAGGGTCTGTCCCGTGACCTCCTCCTGCACCTAGCCTGGCACAGCAGTCAACCCACGGCACCTGCAGGGTCTGTCCCCGTGACCTCCTCCTGCACCTAGCCTGGCACAGCAGTCAACCCATGGCACCTGCAGGGTCTGTCCCCGTGACCTCCTCCTGCACCTAGCCTGGCACAGCAGTCAACCCATGGTACCTGCAGGGTCTGCCCCGTGACCTCCTCCTGCACCTAGCCTGGCACAGCAGTCAACCCATGGTACCTGCAGGGTCTGCCCCGTGACCTCCTCCTGCACCTAGC
>NC_046138.1:898952-972573 GCF_010993605.1 Petromyzon marinus | reverse complement strand
TTGAATAATCCTTGCCAGGACCTTTCTCGGCACACTGAGAAGTGAGATGCCCCTGTAGTTGTTACAGTCTGTGCGGTCCTCCTTCTTAAAGAGGGGGACCACCAGGGTATCCTTCCAATCCTGCGGAACCCGTCTAGTGGTCCAGACTGTTGTCATGATGTCATGTAGGGCAGTTGGTGCACAAACGCCACAACTCCCTCAGCATTTCGCTTGGGAGATCATCTCTGCCCGGTGCCTTTCCTGGTCTCAGGCTCCGGATCGCCTTCAGTACTTCCTCAACAGATGGCACCTCATCCAGCCACTCACAAGGGGTGACTACTTCTTCCTATATTCGAGGTACCGCAGCCTCAGCAGGGTCACCCCCACTTTGTCCCACGATGTTTTCCATGTCGAGGGATTTCCCCTCCCCCAGGACCCCACAGAAATGCTCAGGAAATCTGCAAACCTGTTCCTGGGGGTCGGAGATTGGATCACCGTTCTTTCCCCTAATGATGGCAATAGGTGTGGTGCTGCAGGTTACTTATTTATGGAATTAAAGAGTGATTTGTAATCATGAGCCATTGAGGCAGACTCCATCTCCTCAGCAACCCATGACCACCAACCATCCTTGAATCGCCTCACGGCTCTCCGAACCTCTGAGCGAAGCCTCCTCATTCTCTGATGTTGGATGCTGTAGCCGATGAGAGTAGGCCTGTCGCCTTTTCTCAGCCAGCTTGAACACCTTTGTCAGCCAGGGTCTCTGCGGAGGTTTGGACCGTGTACCCAAAGCAGCCATTGTAGTTGCATGAGTCACAGTCCTAAACCTCGCCCATTTCCCCTCGACATCAGGAGTGGGGGGACGATGCCAACCCGAGCTGAAAGTGATGACGAAATTCTCGCTTGCAACTTTCATCAGCTAAGACCATGCACTATGCGTTTGAATGGGGTCCTGGGTGTACACCCACCACCGGAGCGGAAGAATGACAGGCGCATCTTACAGATGACAAGTCGATGGTCAGTGGGCAGAACAGCTCCACGGTAGGTCTTGGTGTCAAGGACATGGGCCTGCATCCGCTGTTCTGGCACTATGTCGTTCAGCAGATGTTCTTGCTTGGACCCTGCATGTATCCATGATGTGTGGATGCGCCGATGACGGAACAGTGTTTTGGTAATTACAAGCTCATGGGCTGTACAAAAATCTAGCAGCCTCTTACCATTGTTATTGAGCTGATCTGGCCCATGACTCCAGACCAGGTGCCAGCATCATGACCAACTCAGCATTGAAGTCAACCAACAAGATAACTCTATCCCGAGGGGCCCCTTTAGCCAGCACCTGTGACAGGAGGTCATGGAAGGCATTTGACTCATCGGCCTTGCTTGCATCCCTCCACGGATGTTCGTCTTCAGTGGGAGCATAAGTAACCACGACCACCACTCCTCACCTCTGGTTGATGGGAAGGCGAGCCCAAAGTAGCCTGGGGCTTACAGCTTCCCACACCTCACCGCCACGCTCCCACACCCCCTGCATTATTTTGTTCAGAAGAAGATCCACTCCCTGTTGTTTGGCAGTCTGCTGCCCCGAGTAGAGGACTTTCCACCCCTCATGGTGGCAGGAGCCAGAGCCGGTCCACCGGACCTCCTGAATACCGCAGAGATCCAGGTGGTACCGGTCCAGCTCCCGACGGAGGAGTGGGAGCCTTTCCTCCGCAGTGAGCATTCTGACATTCCACGTGGCCATCCGAAGCGGCTTTTTGGTATTTCTGGAGCCCCGAGGGTAAGGATTCAGTCTCCTGGCTCTGCCAAATGGGGTTTGGCCAGGAGACGTCATAGACGCCTGTCCCCCCGGGGCCTCCGGCACAAGCTTAATAAATGTTTTACCTCGTAGTTTAGTGGTAGTAAATTTAAAGTGATGGGGTTACCAGCCCCTCGCACCTGTCCAGAGCCCCCATTTGGCCGCTGTGGTGGCTACAAACGCCATGAGGGGAGGGGCCAATTTAAATTGGCCCCTCCCCTCACGGCACTGCCCACCACAGCGTTGCTGTCCGGTACCACGAGGAGGTAGGGGGTTGTTTTTGCCGGACAAACACACACACCACACAGACACACACACAGACACACATGCACACACACAGACACAACACACACACAGATACAGCACACATAAGAGGATGTTGAGCTGAGTGGACTTGCCAATGGCTGGTACCAGCGGTGTCAAGATCAGTCTCTATGGAGGAGGCTCGTGAAGGACGCTGCTACTGGGCAGTTGAAGGCAGTCGCCCTCCAGCAACAACGGAGGGCAGAGGAGCGATGCTCACAACAACGAGCGGAGCGCCGGGTGGCTAAAACACAGCAAGTTGGCACAGTAGGGGGCACAGGTGGTGCATCGGCCAGTCATCTCAGTCAGTCAACCCATGGCACCTCGGTCTGCCTTGTGACCTCGTGCCAGCGGGCGTTTGACACTTCATTTGACCTTAAAGTGCACTTAGCCTGGCACAATGGCGGTAGTGATGTCACGTAGTGGTGAATGGCGGTTGTTGTTGAGTGTGAGTGCGAGTGATTGAGTGCGAGTGAGTGTGTGAGTGAGTGTGTGACCGAGTGTGTGTGGCGCCATATTTTCTGTCCGTCTGCTACAGCAGAGGTGTAGGGAATTCCAACAAGACCTACATCTCTGCTTTATTGACCTGGTCAAGGCCTATGATACCATCAGTAGGCCTGAGCTCTGGGTTGTTCTTCGTGCTTTGGAGTCCCTGACCCTCTGCTCACGATCATTAAGGACCTTCATGATGGTGAGCGGGCCCAGGTAAAACTACGTGGCCGGGAGTCAGAGCCATTCCCTGCATTTTGACTACGTAGTTCGTGAAGCCTTCAATAGCTGTACCGGGGGAATCTCCATTTGGTACAGATATAATGGGAGGCTGATCAATGCCCGGGTGCGGTCAAGGGATGGCTCCCTATTGCTCAATCACGTTATGTATGCCGATGATTTGGTAATAGCTGCTCATTCAGAGGAGGAGTTGGAGACGCTGTTGCTGAGACTGGAGCGTGCCACTAAGAGGTGGGGCCTTACCATCAACCCCACCAAAACTAAGCACCTGCCTGGGTATTTTGTACCATCGGACACTCCACCCCCACAACTCCCAATCGGTGATGGGGCAGTTGTGGAGAGAGTGGAGAGTTTCCTATACCTGTGCAGTGTGCTTATGACCGGCTCCAGTTTAACAGCAGAGGTCTCATTCCGAATCAGTCGAGCGGCAATATCTTTTCATCGGTTGCATAACGCTGTGTGGAAGCTACCTGGTCTGTCGCTCCGCACTAAGCTTCAGGTCTTCTCGGCCACGGTCATTCCCTCCCGTCTCTAGGCTTGCGAAACGTGGACCCCCCTAATGAAACATCTTCGCCGGTTAGAAACATTTAGGCTAGCCTGCCTACGATCCATCCTGGGTTTAACCAGGCTGGATTGTGTGAGGAGCTCACAAATCCTTGAAAGATCTGGGCAAGGTCCCATCGGTGAGCTCCTCCGGCAGGCAAGGCTACGTTGGCTGGGTCATGTAGCCTGCATGCCCAGCCACTGCATGCCGAAACAGCTTTTGTTCGGCCGGATCGAGGGGGCTAAACGGGCGAGGCACGGGCTAGAGAAGAGATGGAGTGATGTGGTACAGGAGGACGTGGAGCTGACTGGACTTGCCGATGACCGGTACCAGCGGTGTCAAGATCGGCCTCTGTGGAGGAGGCTCGTGAAGGACGCTACTGGGGAGCTGGAGGCAGTCGCCCTCCAACAACAACGGGGGGCGGAGGAGCGACGCTCACAACAACGAGCGGAGCGCCGGGTGGCTAAAGCACAGCAGGTTGGCACAGTAGGGGGCACAGGTGGTGCATCAGCCAGTAGTCATCTCAGTCAGTCGACCCGTGGCACCTGCTGGGTCTGCCCCGTGACCTCCTGCCCGCGGGCGTCCGACACTTCACGTGGCCTCAAGGTGCACGTGGCCTGGCACAAGCGTAGTGGTGACGTCACCGCCACTTAGTGGCGAATGGCGGTTGTTGTTGTTGTTGTTGTTGGAGTGTGTGAGTGTGTGGTTGCGTGCGTGAGTGTGCGAGTGACTGAGTGCGTGAGCGAGTGTGCGAGCCTGTCCCCGCCCCTCACCTGGTGAGCTTGATTGACTTGCGGAAGTCGTTGGATATGGAGGCTTTGTAGCCCCCCTTCCTCAGCAGCGAGTCGACCGTCTGTATCTGGTCCCAGCCTGCACCGCCGCAAACACAAAGATGTCCCGTGGAGCCTTCACAGACTGTTGTGGGGGGGGGGGCAAGTGCTGTAAGCATCGTGCCCGGGCCTGCCTTTGTCTCCCCCAGGGTTCGACGTTTTGCCGGGCACGGCATTTGAGCCCGAGCGGTACCCAGGGAGAATCGAACCTCAGGTCGCCCCCCCCCCCCCGCCGCCGGTGGCGATGTTTACTACACACCGCTCCAGGACCTAGGGGTAGCCCGGGACCGGTTCAGAAAATCGTCACCGGTGTTGGCCGTGAGCGGGAATCGAACCCGGGTCGCCGGGTTCGTAGCGCAGCGTAGCGCTAACCGCTACACCCACCGCTCCCCACTTAACCGCTCAAGGCATCATAACACTCACTCAACACTGCTCCATAGACTCAACACTGCCCATAGACCCAACACTGCCCATAGACTCAGCACTGCCCATAGACTCAGCACTGCCCACAGACTCAGCACTGCCCAGACTCAACACTGCACCATAGACTCAACACTGCACCATAGACTCAACATTGCACCATAGACTCAACACTGCCCATAGACTCAACACTACACCATAGACTCAACACTGCACCATAGACTCAACACTGCACCATAGACTCAACACTGCACCGTAGAGACTCAACACTGTCCATAGGCCCAACACTGGCCAGACTCAACACTGCACCTCCGATTAGTAGAGATTCACAGAGACTTAAAGAGAGAGAGAGAGTCATAGAGATACTCATAGAGATACTCAGAGATTCACAGAAACTCAGAGATACACAGAGACCCATCGAGATACACAGAGCGTGGGCTCGGTTGTTGCCCAATCCTGGCGCAGCTGCCTCAACAACGGCACCGATGAATGAGCGGCCACCACGGCAACAGCAGCGGCAACAGCAGCAACAGCGGCAACAGCAACAACAGCGGCAACAGCAACAACAGCGGCAACAGCAACAACAGCGGCAACAGCAACAGCGGCGGCAACAGCAACAACAGCAGCCACAGCGGCAACAGCAACAACAGTCGCAACAGCAACAACAGCTGCAACAGCAACAGCGGCAACGGCATCTGCTGCTGCAACAACAGCGGCAACAGCAACAACAGCAACAGCGGCAACAGCAGCGGCATCTGCTGCTGCAACAACAACAGCAACAGCGGCAACAGCAACAACAGCAGCAGCATCTGCTGCTGCACCAACAGCGGCAACAGCAACAGCGGCAACAGCAACAACAGCAGCAGCATCTGCTGCTGCACCAACAGCGGCAACAGCAACAACACACTTGTGGAGTGCTGCGGGACAGCGCAGGAGAGGCATGAGCCGGCGGGGGGGGGGCGAGGGAGCGGTGGTGGTGGCGGCGGTGGTGGTGGCGGTGGTGGTGGTGGAGTTGCCGTCTCAAACCTTGCTCCTCCGCCACCTCCGGCAGGTACGTGGCGGTGCGCTTAGAGCCCTTCTCATTCACAAACTCTATTCGGATGCCGTGCACTCCCACCTGGGGTGGGGGGGTGGGAGGGGGGTGGGAGCAGAGACCGCATGATGAGGGATGGCGTCTGCTAAAGGTACGCGCGCACAAGAGACACGGCAAGTGCCGCGCGATGCATTGTGCGCATGTCCGTGGGTCTCTGTTTGGCGAGTCTATGGGTCTCTGTTTGGCGAGTCTGTGGGTCTCTGTGTGGCGAGTCTATGGGTCTGTGTGGCGAGTCTATGGGTCTCTGTTTGGCGAGTCTGTGGGTCTCTGTTTGGCGAGTCTGTGGGTCTCTGTTTGGCGAGTCTATGGGTCTCTGTTTGGCGAGTCTATGGGTCTCTGTTTGGTGAGTCTATGGGTCTCTGTTTGGTGAGTCTATGGGTCTCTGTTTGGCGAGTCTATGGGTCTCTGTGTGGCGAGTCTACGGGTCTCTGTGATGAGTCTGTGGGTCTCTGTGTGGTGAGTCTATGGGTCTGTGTGGCGAGTCTATGGGTCTCTGTGTGGCGAGTCTGTGGGTCTCTGTGTGGCGAGTCTATGGGTCTCTGTGTGGCGAGTCTATGGGTCTCTGTGTGGCGAGTCTATGGGTCTCTGTGTGACGAGTCTATGGGTCTCTGTGTGGCGAGTCTATGGGTCTCTGTGTGGTGAGTCTATGGGTCTCTGTGTGGCGAGTCTATGGGTCTCTGTGTGGTGAGTCTGTGGGTCTCGGTGTGGCGAGTCTATGGGTCTGTGTGGCGAGTCTATGGGTCTCTGTTTGGCGAGTCTGTGGGTCTCTGTGTGGCGAGTCTATGGGTCTCTGTTTGGTGAGTCTATGGGTCTCTGTGATGAGTCTGTGGGTCTCTGTGTGGTGAGTCTATGGGTCTGTGTGGCGAGTCTATGGGTCTTTGTGTGGCGAGTCTATGGGTCTCTGTGTGGCGAGTCTGTGGGTCTCTGTGTGGCGAGTCTATGGGTCTCTGTGTGATGAGTCTATGGGTCTCTGTGTGGTGAGTCTATGGGTCTCTGTGTGGCGAGTCTATGGGTCTCTGTGTGACGAGTCTATGGGTCTCTGTGTGGCGAGTCTATGGGTCTCTGTGTGGCGAGTCTATGGGTCTCTGTGTGGTGAGTCTATGGGTCTCTGTGTGGCGAGTCTATGGGTCTCTGTGTGGCGAGTCTATGGGTCTCTGTATTGCGAGTCTATGGGTCTCTGTATGGCGAGTCTATGGGTCTGTGTGGCGAGTCAATGGTTCTCTGTTTGATGAGTCTATGGGTCTCTTGTGTGATGAGTCTATGGGTCTCTGTGTGATAAGTCTATGGGTCTCTGTATGGCGAGTCTATGGGTCTGTGTGGCGAGTCAATGGGTCTCTGTTTGATGAGTCTATGGGTCTCTGTGTGATGAGTCTATGGGTCTCTGTGTGATAAGTCTATGGGTCTCTGTGTGATGAGTCTATGGGTCTCTGTGTGATGAGTCTATGGGTCTCTGTGTGATGAGTCTATGGGTCTCTGTGTGATGAGTCTATGGGTCTCTGTGTGATAAGTCTATGGGTCTCTGTGTGGTGAGTCTATGGGTTTCCGGCTCCAGAGCTGGAGGCAGTGGGGGAGGAGCCGAGGCAGTGGGGGCAGCGCCGGAGTTGGTGGGGGAGGAGCCAGATGTAATGGGGGCGGAGCCAGAGGCACTGGGGGGCGGAGCCAGAGACACCAGGGCGCGGAGCCGGAGGCACTGGGAGCAGAGCCGGAGGCACTGGGGGGGCGGAGCTGTAGGCACCGGGGGCGGAGCCACGTTGGTGCGGCTGGCGCTGGAGGTACCTCCCAGTCCAGGAAGTCGGTGGCGTCCTCAAAGTTTGTGAGCAGCGACACCGAACAGAAGAGGCGCGGCAGCTCCTCCCGCGTCACGGGCGGGAAGCGGCTGTCTTTAAGGGCACTGCTCACACACGCACACACACGCACAGACACACACACACAGACACACACACGCACAGACACACACACACGGACACACACACACGCGCACACACACACAGACGCACAGACACACACACGCACAGACACACACACACACGCACAGACACACGCGCACACACACGCAGACGCACAGACACGCACACACACACACGCACGCACGCACACACAGACGCACGCACGCACACAGACGCACGCACGCACACAGACGCACGCACGCACACAGACACACGCACGCACACAGACACACGCACGCACACAGACACACGCACGCACACAGACACACGCACGCACACAGACACACACGCACGCACACAGACACACACGCACGCACACAGACACACACGCACGCACACAGACACACACGCACGCACACACACACGCACACACACAGACACGCACGCACACACACACACACGCACGCACACAGACACACACACGCACGCACACAGACACGCACGCACGCACACACACAGACACGCACGCACGCACGCACACACACAGACACGCACACACACAGACACACACGCACACACACACACACAGACGCACGCACACACACGCACGCACACACACGCACGCACACGCACGCACACACACACACGCACGCACACACACGCACGCACACAGACACACGCACGCACACAGACACACGCACGCACACAGACACACGCGCACACACACAAGACATGCACACAGACACGCGCACACACAGGCACACGCACACAGACACGCGCACACACGCACACACACTCATTAAACTATATATTTAGACTGGAGGAGGGGCAATCCGATGAGCTATGAAGCTCTTTTTTCATAGACGTCGCCTGACGAGGGCGACCGTGTGCTCACCTGGTGAGGACGTGCTCACCTGGTGAGGACGTGGCCCTCACCAGGTGACCAGGGCTCACCTGGTGACCAGGGCTCACCTGGTGACCAGGGCTCACCTGGTGACCAGGGCTCACCTGGTGACCAGGGCTCACCTGGTGAGGGTGTGCTCACCTGGTGAGGGAGGGTGTGCTCACCTGGTGAGGGAGGGCGTGCTCACCTGGTGAGGGAGGGCGTGCTCACCTGGTGAGGGAGGGCGTGCTCACCTGGTGAGTGAGGGCGTGCTCACCTGGTGAGGACGGGTGTGCTCACCTGGTGAGGGAGGGCGTGCTCACCTGGTGAGGGAGGGCGTGCTCACCTGGTGAGTGAGGGTGTGCTCACCTGGTGAGGACGTGCTCACCTGGTGAGTGAGGACGTGCTCACCTGGTGAGTGAGGGTGTGCTCACCTGGTGAGGGCGTGCTCACCTGGTGAGGGAGGGCGTGCTCACCTGGTGAGGACGTGCTCACCTGGTGAGGACGTGCTCACCTGGTGAGGACGTGCTCACCTGGTGAGTGAGGGCGTGCTCACCTGGTGAGTGAGGGTGTGCTCACCTGGTGAGGACGTGCTCACCTGGTGAGGGAGGGCGTGCTCACCTGGTGAGGGAGGGCGTGCTCACCTGGTGAGGGAGGGCGTGCTCACCTGGTGAGCACGTGCTCACCTGGTGAGCACGTGCTCACCTGGTGAGTGAGGGCGTGCTCACCTGGTGAGGACGTGCTCACCTGGTGAGGGCGTGCTCACCTGGTGAGTGAGGGCGTGCTCACCTGGTGAGTGAGGGCGTGCTCACCTGGTGAGTGAGGGCGTGCTCACCTGGTGAGTGAGGGCGTGCTCACCTGGTGAGTGAGGACGTGCTCACCTGGTGAGTGAGGGCGTGCTCACCTGGTGAGTGAGGGCGTGCTCACCTGGTGAGTGAGGACGTGCTCACCTGGTGAGTGAGGGCGTGCTCACCTAGTGAGTGAGGGCGTGCTCACCTGGTGAGGGCTACGTGCTCACCTGGTGAGGGCTACGTGCTCACCTGGTGAGGGAGGGCGTGCTCACCTGGTGAGTGAGGGCGTGCTCACCTGGTGAGTGAGGGCGTGCTCACCTGGTGAGTGAGGGCGTGCTCACCTGGTGAGTGAGGGCGTGCTCACCTGGTGAGTGAGGGCGTGCTCACCTGGTGAGTGTGTATTCCCTGAGTCCTGAGTGCAGGTTCATTGCCGAGAAGGTGCCGATGCAACCTCGCAATCGTTTGTCCCTGCCGATCTTCCACGTGACAAACAGCGGACTGCGGTGACACACACACACAAACACAGCACACACACACACACAGACAAAGATCCCCCGTGTAGCCTCAACAGACTGTTGGGGCAAGTGCCGTTAGCGAGCAGCGCCTATGAAAGTAACCGGCGCTGTGGCACACGGGGGGGTGGGTGGCCAGCAACCACGCCCGGCCGCCTTTGTCTCCCCCAGTGGTAGCGATGTTTACTACACGCCACAGCAGCAGGTACTCATTTGAGGTTGAGTCGACACAGACACACAGTCTGTGGGTCTCTGTGTGGTGAGTCTGTGGGTCTCTGTGTGATGAGTCTGTGGGTCTCTGTGTGATGAGTCTGTGGGTCTCTGTGTGATGAGTCTGTGGGTCTCTGTGTGATGAGCCTGTGGGTCTCTGTGTGATGAGCCTGTGGGTCTCTGTGTGATGAGCCTGTGGGTCTCTGTGTGGTGAGCCTGTGGGTCTCTGTGTGGTGAGTCTGTGGGTCTCTGTGTGATGAGTATGTGGGTCTCTGTGTGATGAGCCTGTGGGTCTCTGTGTGGTGAGCCTGTGGGTCTCTGTGTGATGAGTATGTGGGTCTCTGTGTGATGAGTATGTGGGTCTCTGTGTGATGAGTCTGTGGGTCTCTGCGTAATGAGTCTGTGGGTCTCTGTGCACGTCCAGTGCAGCACCTCTGGCTGTGGCCGCGGTTGATCCCGGTCATCACGTGATCCCCCCCCCCCTCACTCCCCCCCCCCACTCCAGTCAGTAGAAAATAGCGAGGACACGGAGTCCTGTTCCCACCAGGGCAGGGTGCCACTGGGTCACAGCGATCCGTGCGCCCCCCCTCTCTCTCTCTCTCACCCTCTCTCTGTCTCACCCCCACTCTCTGTGTCTCTCTGTATCACCCTCTCTCTCTCACCCTCACTCTGTCTCACCCCCTCTCTCTGTATCTCTCTGTATCACCCTCTCTCTCTCTGTGTCCCTCTCTGTCTCACCCCCTCTCTCTCTCTGTGTCCCTCTCTGTGTCTCTCTGTATCACCCTCTCTCTCTCACCCTCTCTCTGTCTCACCCCCTCTCTCTCTCTGTGTCTCTCTGTATCACCCTCTCTCTCTCACCCTCTCTCTGTCTCACCCCCTCTCTCTCTGTGTCTCTCTGTATCACCCTCTCTCTCTCTCTTGTCTCTCTGTCTCTCTGTATCACCCTCTCTCTCTCACCCTCTCTCTCTCTCACCCTCTCTCTGTGTGTCCCTCTCTGTGTCTCTCTGTATCACCCTCTCTCTCTCTGTCTCACCCCCTCTCTCTGTGTCTCTCTGTATCACCCTCTCTCTCTCTGTGTCCCTCTCTGTCTCACCCCCTCTCTCTCTGTGTGTCTCTCTCTGTGTCCCTCTCTGTGTCTCTCTGTATCACCCTCTCTCTCTGTGTCCATCTCTGTCTCACCCCCCCCCCCCCCCTCTCTGTGTCTCTCTGTATCACCCTCTCTCACTCACTCAGGCGAAGATGACGGTGTACAGAACGAGAAAAAAAGATGCTGGAAGGTGACACTGACGTTCTGCTCTGTGCTGCTTCCAGCGTTCAGGGGCCTGCTTAAGGCGCGGCTCCGGCTGGAGCACGCATACCACACACACACACGTGTCGGTGATGTGCACGTCTTCTTCGAACGCTGGGGAGTCGGAAAAAAAGCCCCTCTCTGTACCAGCGTGGACGGCACCCCACGTGTTCACCTTCTGAAGCGCTTGCTCGTCAACGTGGCATGCGCGAATGACCACCACAACCACCAACACCACCACCACCACAGCCACCAACACCACAAACACCACCACCACGTGACTTTTCTTTCGTGTTGTGCGCGGTGCTTTTTAGCGCCACAGCGCGTGGATTTGTAACGTTTACTGTCATTTGTGTTGCTGGTGACTTTGTGCGTTTCGTATCGAAACCGCGTCCAGTGCTTTTGCTGCTGGCGGCAATAAAAGTTGTTTAAAAGTCAAAAGTCTCTCTCTCTGTCTCTCACTCACCCTCTGTCTCACCCTCTCTCTCTCTGTCTCGCTCTCTCTCTCACCCTGTCTCTCTCGTTCTCTCTCTCACTGTCCCTCTCGCTCTCTCCCCACGGCGGCTTGTGTCAACGTTACGCAAAGGCTACCAACATCTATCGGCTCACTCACTCGCACTCTCTCCCTCGCCATTTATCCCACTCTCCCACTCTCACCAACTCATTCACCCTCTCACCTTCTAATTCACAAACTCATTCACCCTCTCACTCTCCCCCTCGCCCGCCCGCTTGCCCGCTCACCCTCCCGCTCAACCGCCCGCTCGCCCTCCCGCTCACCCGTCTGCTCACCCTCCCGCTCACCCTCCCGCTCACCCGTCTGCTCACCCTCCCGCTCACCCTCCCGCTCACCCTCCCGCTCACCCGTCTGCTCACCCTCCCGCTCAACCGCCCGCTCAACCGCTCACCCTCCCGCTCATCCGCCCGCTCACCCTCCTGCTCAACCGCCCGCCCGCTCACCCTCCCGCTCAACCGCCCGCCCGCTCACCCTCCCACTCAACCACCCGCCCGCTCACCCGCCCGCTCACCCACCCACCCGCTCACCCTCCCGCTCACCCGCACGCTCAACCGCCCACCTGCTCACCCGCCCGCTCAACCGCCCACCCGCTCACCCGCACGCTCACCCACCCACTCACCCTCCCGCTCACCCGCCCGCTCACCCGCACGCTCACCCGCCCGTGGATTAATAACGGAGCGAGGGGCGAGTCTGCAAAGAGGCTCAGCCACTGTCTGTGTTGGCCCGCGAGGTCACGGCAAGGCGAGGGCTTAGCAGCAGCGACAGCTGTGGACGAGGCCAGCGGAGCGAGTCAGTGGCAGTGACAGCAGTAGCAGTGACAGTAGTAGTAGTGATAGTGATAGCAGTAGTAGTGACAGTAGTAGTGATAGTGACAGTAGTGATAGTGACAGTAGTAGTAGTGACAGTAGTAGTGATAGTGATAGCAGTAGTAGTGACAGTAGTAGTAGTGACAGTAGTAGTAGTGACAGTAGTAGTGATAGTGATAGCAGTAGTAGTGACAGTAGTAGTGATAGTGACAGTAGTGATAGTGACAGTAGTGATAGTGACAGTAGTAGTAGTGACAGTAGTAGTAGTGACAGTCGTAGTGATAGTGACAGTAGTGGTAGTGACAGTAGTAGTGATAGTGATAGCAGTAGTAGTAACAGTAGTAGTAGTGACAGTAGTAGTGATAGTGACAGTAGTGGTAGTGACAGTAGTAGTGACAGTAGTAGTGACAGTAGTGGTAATGACAGTAGTAGTGACAGTAGTAGTAGTGACAGTAGTAGTGATAGTGACAGTAGTGGTAATGACAGTAGTAGTGACAGTGACAGTAGTAGTAGTGACAGTAGTGGTAATGACAGTAGTAGTGACAGTGACAGTAGTAGTAGTGACAGTAGTAGTGATAGTGACAGCAGTAGTGATAGTGATAGTAGTAGTGATAGTGACAGTAGTAGTGACAGTAGTAGTGGTAGTGACAGTAGTAGTGATAGTGACAGTAGTAGTGATAGTGACAGTAGTGATAGTGACAGTAGTAGTAGTGACAGTAGTAGTGATAGTGATAGCAGTAGTAGTGACAGTAGTAGTAGTGACAGTAGTAGTAGTGACAGTAGTAGTGATAGTGATAGCAGTAGTAGTGACAGTAGTAGTGATAGTGACAGTAGTGATAGTGACAGTAGTGATAGTGACAGTAGTAGTAGTGACAGTAGTAGTAGTGACAGTCGTAGTGATAGTGACAGTAGTGGTAGTGACAGTAGTAGTGATAGTGATAGCAGTAGTAGTAACAGTAGTAGTAGTGACAGTAGTAGTGATAGTGACAGTAGTGGTAGTGACAGTAGTAGTGACAGTAGTAGTGACAGTAGTGGTAATGACAGTAGTAGTGACAGTAGTAGTAGTGACAGTAGTAGTGATAGTGACAGTAGTGGTAATGACAGTAGTAGTGACAGTGACAGTAGTAGTAGTGACAGTAGTGGTAATGACAGTAGTAGTGACAGTGACAGTAGTAGTAGTGACAGTAGTAGTGATAGTGACAGCAGTAGTGATAGTGATAGTAGTAGTGATAGTGACAGTAGTAGTGACAGTAGTAGTGGTAGTGACAGTAGTAGTGATAGTGACAGTAGTAGTGATAGTGACAGTAGTAGTGACAGTAGTGGTAGTGACAGTAGTAGTGATAGTGACAGTAGTGGTAGTGACAGTAGTAGTGATAGTGACAGTAGTAGTGACAGTAGTGGTAGTGACAGTAGTAGTGATAGTGACAGTAGTAGTGACAGTAGAAGTGATAGTGACAGTAGTAGTGATAGTGACAGTAGTAGTGACAGTAGAAGTGATAGTGACAGTAGAAGTGATAGTGACAGTAGTAGTGATAGTGACAGTAGTAGTGATAGTGACAGTAGTAGTGATAGTGACAGTAGTAGTAGTGACAGTAGTGGTAGTGACAGTAGTGGTAGTGACAGTAGTAGTGATAGTGACAGTAGTAGTGACAGTAGTAGTGATAGTGACAGTAGTAGTGACAGTAGTAGTGGTAGTGACAGTAGTAGTGATAGTGACAGTAGTAGTAGTGACAGTAGTAGTAGTGACAGTAGTGCTAGTGACAGTAGTAGTAGTGACAGTAGTAGTGATAGTGACAGTAGTAGTGGTGACAGTAGTAGTGATAGTGACAGTAGTAGTGGTGACAGTAGTAGTGATAGTAGTAGTGATAGTAGTTAGTGACAGTAGTAGTGGTAGTGACAGTAGTAGTGATAGTGACAGTAGTAGTGATAGTGACAGTAGTGGTAGTGACAGTAGTAGTGATAGTGACAGTAGTAGTGACAGTAGTGGTAGTGACAGTAGTAGTGATAGTGACAGTAGTAATGACAGTAGTAGTGGTAGTGACAGTAGTAGTGATAGTGACAGTAGTAGTAGTGACAGTAGTAGTAGTGACAGTAGTAGTGATAGTGACAGTAGTAGTGATAGTGACAGTAGTAGTGATAGTGACAGTAGTAGTGATAGTGACAGTAGTAGTAGTGACAGTAGTATTAGTGACAGTAGTAGTAGTGACAGTAGTAGTGACAGTGACAGTAGTAGTAGTGACAGTAGTAGTAGTGACAGTAGTAGTGGTAGTGACAGTAGTAGTGATAGTGACAGTAGTAGTGATAGTGACAGTAGTAGTAGTGACAGTAGTAGTAGTGACAGTAGTGGTAGTGACAGTAGTAGTGGTAGTGACAGTAGTAGTAGTAGTAGTGACAGTAGTAGTAGTGACAGTAGTAGTAGTGACAGTAGTAGTAGTGACAGTAGTAGTAGTGACAGTAGTGACAGTAGTAGTAGTGACAGTAGTAGTAGTGACAGTAGTAGTGATAGTGACAGTAGTAGTGATAGTGACAGTAGTAGTAGTGACAGTAGTAGTAGTGACAGTGACAGTAGTAGTAGTGACAGTAGTAGTAGTGACAGTAGTAGTAGTGACAGTAGTAGTAGTGACAGTAGTAGTGACAGTAGTGACAGTAGTGGTAGTGACAGTAGTAGTAGTGACAGTAGTAGTAGTGACAGTAGTGACAGTAGTAGTAGTGACAGTAGTAGTAGTGACAGTAGTGACAGTAGTAGTAGTGACAGTAGTGACAGTAGTAGTAGTGACAGTAGTGACAGTAGTAGTAGTGACAGTAGTGACAGTAGTAGTAGTGACAGTAGTAGTAGTGACAGTAGTAGTGATAGTGACAGTAGTAGTAGTAGTGACAGTAGTAGTAGTAGTAGTGACAGTAGTAGTGACAGTAGTGACAGTAGTAGTGGTAGTGACAGTAGTAGTAGTGACAGTAGTAGTAGTGACAGTAGTAGTAGTGACAGTAGTAGTAGTGACAGTAGTAGTAGTGACAGTAGTGACAGTAGTAGTAGTGACAGTAGTAGTAGTGACAGTAGTAGTAGTGACAGTAGTGGTAGTGACAGTAGTAATAGTAGTGACAGTAGTGGTAGTGACAGTAGTGGTAGTGACAGTAGTAATAGTAGTGACAGTAATAGTAGTGACAGTAGTGACAGTAGTAGTGGTAGTGACAGTAGTAGTGAGTGACAGTAGTAGTAGTGACAGTAGTGACAGTAGTAGTGACAGTAGTGACAGTAGTAGTGAGTGACAGTAGTAGTAGTGACAGTAGTGACAGTAGTAGTGACAGTAGTGACAGTAGTAGTAATAGTAGTGACAGTAGTAGTAGTGACAGTAGTAGTAGTAGTGACAGTAGTAGTGATAGTGACAGTAGTAGCAGTGACAGTAGTAGTAGTAGTGACAGTAGTAGTAATAGTAGTGACAGTAGTAGTAGTGACAGTAGTAGTGGTAGTGATAGTAGTAGTGATAGTGACAGCAGTAGTAGTGACAGTAGTAGTAATAGTAGTGACAGTAGTAGTGATAGTGACAGTAGTAGTAGTAGTGACAGTAGTAGTAGTAGTGATAGTAGCAGGTCATCGTCAACATCACTCACCACTGCAACCCACCTCACCAACAACAATTCTCACCACACAACAACGCCGCTCCCACAATCATCTCCACTCCAACTACAACCTCAACACTCACCACTACCACTACTCACCACCACACTCCCAACACCACCACCTCAACACACTCACCACCCCCACTCCACCCACAACCTCCTCAACACACTCACCACCACCACCACTCTCCCCACACCACCACCACTCTCCCCACACCACCACCTCACCACAACTCACCACTCTCCCCACACCACCACCACAACACAACTCACCACCACCCCCACTCCACCCACAACCTCCTCAACACACTCACCACCACCACCACACTCACCCCCACCTCAACACACTCACCACCACAACTACTCACCACCACCTCACACTCACCACCACTCTCCCCACACCACCACCTCAACACCACTCACCACCACCCACCACCACCACCACTCTCCCCACACCACCACCACTCTCCCCACACCACCACCTCACCACAACTCACCACTCTCCCCACACCACCACCACAACACAACTCACCACCACCACTACACAACTCACAACCATCACCATCACTCAAACACCACCTCAACACAACCCCTCAACACAACTCACCACCACTTTCCCTACTACCACAACCCTTAAACTCAACTCACCACCACTACACCTCAACTCACCACCACTCTCCCCACTACCACAACCCCTAAACTCAACTCACCACCACAACACCTCAACACAACTCACCACCACTCTCCCCACTACCACAACACCTAAACTCAACTCACCACCACTCTCCCCACCACCACCACCACTACACCTCAACATAACAACATCTCAACACAACTCATCACCACTCTCCCCACTACCACAACACCTAAACTCAACTCACCACCACAACACCTCAACACAACTCACCACCACTCTCCCCACTACCACAACACCTAAACTCAACTCACCACCACTCTCCCCACCACCACCACCACTACACCTCAACATAACACCTCAACATAACTCATCACCACTCTCCCCACTACCACAACACCTAAACTCAACTCACCACCACCACCACACCTCAACACAACTCACAACCAGCCCCACCACTCCCACCTCAACACAACTCACCACCACCACTACACCTCAACACAACTCACCACCACTCTCCCCACTACAACAACCCCTAAACTCAACTCACCACCACTCACTCCACCACACCACAACTCACCACCATCACTACAACAACTCACCACCACCACACAACTCACCACCACACAACTCACCACCACAACACAACTCACCAACACTCCACAACAACACAACTCACCACCACAACACAACTCACACAACTCAACTCACTACCACAACACAACTCACACAACTCACCACCACAACACAACTCACACAACTCACCACCACAACACAACTCGCCACCACCACACAACTCACCAACACTCCACAACAACACAACTCACCACCACCACACAACTCACCACCACACAACTCACCACCACCACACAACTCACCACCACCACACAACTCACCACCACCACCACACAACTCACCACCACCACACAACTCACCAACAATCCACAACAACACAACTCACCACCACCACTACACCAACTCACCACCACCACACAACACTCGACAACAACACAACTCACCACCACAACACAACTCACCACCACACCACAACTCACCACCACACCACAACTCACCACCACACCACAACACAACTCACCACCACAACACAACTCACCACCACAACACAACTCACCACCACAACACAACTCACCACCACAACACAACTCACCACCACAACACAACTCACCACCACCACACAACTCACCACCACCACCACACAACTCACCACCACCACACAACTCACCACCACCACCACCACACAACTCACCACCACCACACAACTCACCACCACCACCACACAACTCACCACCACCACCACACAACTCACCACCACCACCAACAACTCACCACCACCACCAACAACTCACCACCACCACCACACAACTCACCACCACCACACAACTCACCACCACCACACAACTCACCACCACCACACAACTCACCACCACACAACTCACCACCACAACACAACTCACCAACACTCCACAACAACACAACTCACCACCACCACTACACCAACTCACCACCACACAACACTCCACAACAACACAACTCACCACCACAACACAACTCACCACCACCACAACACAACTCACCACCACTCCACAACTCACCACCACTCCACAACTCACCACCACAACACAACTCACTACAACTCACCACCACAACACAACTCACTACAACTCACCACCACAACACAACTCACTACAACTCACCACCACAATACAACTCACTACAACTCACCACCACAACACAACTCACTACAACTCACCACCACAACACAACTCACCACCACCACAACAACACACCACCACCACACAACACACCACCACACAACTCACCACCACACAACTCACCACCACACAACTCACCACCACCACCACAACAACACAACACACCACCCCCCACCCCCGTGCACACTCACTAGGCGTCGTTGGTGAAGCGAGGACTGCGAGGCGCCTGGTAGCCATGCATCTGGCAGTAGAGGACGTCGAAGCAATAGAAGCACATCTCGGCAGACGCCACCATGTTGCTGCTGCTGCTGCTGATGCGTCTCGACACTCCGTTACTCTGCTGTTGCTGCTGCTGCATCTGCTGTTGTTGTTGCTGCTGTTGTTGCGGCTGCTGTGGCTGCTGCTGCTGTTGTTGTTGTTGTTGCGACTGCTGGTGGTGGTTGTTGTGATTGTGACGAGAGGCGGCGATGATCATCTCCCTGCTGCTGCTGCTGCTGCCGCCACTGCCGCCCGACGATGGCGCTGAGGTGGAGTCGTGCCCGGCTGAGGGGATCGAGGCCGAGGAGGCTGAAGCGGCGGCTGAGGCGGCGGCTGCGGCTGCTGCGGCTGCGATGGCGATCCCCGCGGCCGCCGACCCCACGGAGCCGTAGGGCCCCGCCGACGCCGCCGCGGCCGCCGCCGCCGAGGCTCCGGCGCACGAAGACGACGAAGAGGAAGACGACGACGACGATAGCTTCTGCTTCTTGACACCGCAGCAGCCAGCCGCCATCTCGGGCTGAAGTGAACGGCGGTTGGGGGCGGGGCCAGAGGGAGGGAGGGGGGGGGGGCGGGGGCAGAGGGGGAGGCGTGAGGGGGGAAATGGCGGAAGGCCGATTGGTCCGTTGGTTGGGAGAGGCGGGGCGTGGTAAATATGGGAGGGCGGGGTTTGTGTGGTGAGAGGGGGCGGGGTAAAGGGGAGGGCGGGGTTAGTGTGGGGAGATGGGGCGGGGTAAAGGGGAGGGCGGGGTTAGTGTGGGGAGATGGGGGCGGGGTAAAGGGGAGGGCGGGGTTAGTGTGGGGAGATGGGGGCGGGGTAAAGGGGAGGGCGGGGTTAGTGTGGGGAGATGGGGTGGGGTAAAGGGGAGGGCGGGGTTTGTGTGGTGAGAGGGGGCGGGGTAAAGGGGAGGGCGGGGTTAGTGTGGGGAGATGGGGCGGGGTAAAGGGGAGGGCGGGGTTAGTGTGGGGAGATGGGGCGGGGTCAAGGGGAGGCGGGGTTTGTGTGGGGAGATGGGGCGGGGTAAAGGGGAGGGCGGGGTTAGTGTGGGGAGAAGGGGTCGTGGTAAATGGGGAGGCGGGGTTAGTGTGGGGAGATGGGGCGGGGTCAAGGGTAGGCGGGGTTTGTGTGGGGAGATGGGGCGGGGTAAAGGGGATTGGGAGGCGGGGCTAGTGTGTCTAGAAAGGGGGTGGGCTAACGAGGAGGGAGGCGGAGTTAGTGTGGAGAGGGAGGCGGGGTTAGTGTGTGGAGAGGGGGTAAAGGGGAAGGGAGGCGGGGTTAGCATGTAGAGAGGGGGCGGGGTAAAGGGGAGAGGAGGCGGAGTTAGTGTATGGAGGGGGAGCAAGGTAAAGAGGAAGAGAGGCGGGGTTAGTGCGTGGAGGGGGCGGGGTAAAAGGGAGGGGAGGCGGAGTTAGTGTATTGAGGGGGAGCAGGGTAAAGAGGAAGGGAGGCGGGGTTAGTGTGTGGAGGGGGCGGGGTAAAGGGGAAGGAGGCGGAGTTAGTGTAGGGAGGCGGAGCGGGGTAGAGGGGAGGGGGCGGGGTGAGGAGCGCGGTAAATGTGGAGAAGGGGCGGGGCAAAAGCGGAGGTTACTGACAGTGACGAGCGCTGCTAGATTTGGAGTCTCTAGACCGCCGATTACTGACGGAGACGAGCGCTGCTAGATTTGGAGTCTCTACACCGCCGATTACAGACAGAGACGAGCGCTGCTAGATTTGGAGTCTCTACACCGCCGATTACTGACGGTGACGAGCGCTGCTAGATTTGGAGTCTCTACACCGCCGATTACCGACAGTGACGAGCGCTGCTAGATTTGGAGTCTCTACACCGCCGGTTACTGACGGTAACGAGCGCTGCTAGATTTGGAGTCTCTACACCGCCGATTACTATAACAGTGACGAGCGCTGCTAGATTTGGAGTCTCTACACCGCCGATTACCATAACAGTGACGAGCGCTGCTAGATTTGGAGTCTCTACACCGCCGATTACTGACGGTGACGAGCGCTGCTAGATTTGGAGTCTCTACACCGCCGATTACCATAACAGTGACAAGCGCTGCTAGATTTGGAGTCTCTACACCGCCGATTACTGACGGTGATGAGCGCTGCTAGATTTGGAGTCTCTACACCGCCGATTACTATAACAGTGACGAGCGCTGCTAGATTTGGAGTCTCTACACCGCAGATTACCATAACAGTGACAAGCGCTGCTAGATTTGGAGTCTCTACACCGCCGATTACCATAACAGTGACGAGCGCTGCTAGATTTGGAGTCTCTACACCGCCGATTACTGACGGTGACGAGCGCTGCTAGATTTGGAGTCTCTACACCGCCGATTACTATAAGAGTGACGAGCGCTGCTAGATTTGGAATCTCTACACCGCCGATTACTATAACAGTGACGAGCGCTGCTAGATTTGGAGTCTCTACACCGCCGATTACCATAACAGTGACGAGCGCTGCTAGATTTGGAGTCTCTACACCGCCGATTACTGACGGTGACGAGCGCTGCTAGATTTGGAGTCTCTACACCGCCGATTGCTATAACAGTGACGAGCGCTGCTATATTTGGAGTCTCTACACCGCCGATTACGATAACAGTGACGAGCGCTGCTACATTTGGAGTTTCTACACCGCCGAGTACGATAACAGTGACGAGCGCTGCTACATTTGGAGTTTCTACACCGCCGATTACGATCCCATTTCTCCCGCGTGTTCTGGAACCCAAAAGCGCCACTTATGATCGCTCCGTGACTTTTGAGCGTCTTCGCCTTTTGCGAGCCTCCGATCGGTCTCGCTAATTACGAATGATCGCACCCACGCCCGCCGTCTCTCGCGATCGCTTGCTGGCACGCGGCTGGGCGGTTTTCTGTTTTCCCTTTCTCTCCCCCGCCGATTATTAAAAAAATAATCCTCGAGGCCTAGTCGAGAAAAGTCGGTCTTCGCCCGGAGCCTCGACCTCGCCTGAACAGCTCTGCCCCCGGGTACGCCGCGAGGGGAGTAGGGGAGGGTGGGTGTGTTGGGGGGTCGGGGTTTTTCCGTGGTCGTGGTTTTCGAGGTTTATTTGGGTGGCTGGAAAGTCTTCGGGTCCGGCTTTCTGATGGCCCGCCTGCAACGGACCAGAGCCTTGGAACCGTGAGTAGCCTTCAACAAATTAGAGAAATAGCTACGTTTAAAAGAAGACTGGTAGGGAGGGACACGCTCCAGAGGCCCCCCGTGTAACGCGCGTGCAGACCGTAGAAGCGTGGTCACCGCATCTACGACGCCTTCTATAATTATATACACGTGTGTGTGACGAACGCAGTAAGGTGGACTTCTACACGAATCTGGCCGTCGCCTGATGAAGCCGGTTGTAATTACTGGCGAAACGTCGTACTCGGATTTGTAAATGTTGTGGCAATACACCGGTGCGCGGTAACACGTTTGTCCTGCCGAGGGAGGAGCTGGCAGTAGAAACGTTGGGTTGCTCGGTCGATGGCCAGGTGTCAACAACAACAACGGCACCACCACGTGGTGGTGATGCGTTCAGCACAAGCCGGCGTGAGTCGGTGAAACGTTGAGTTTTATAAGGGGGGCACCACGGGGTGACCAGCCCCTCCCCACCCAGCCCCTCCCATTTTTGGATGCACGACGGACGGACGGACACAATAATCCCCTGTGGGCTGGTGGTGTTGTAACCAGGAGGTTCCTACCAGTAATAGTATACTACACTATACACTACACTATACACTACACACTGCACTATACACTAGTGCTGTACTAGTATACTACACTATACACACTACACTATACACTACGATACAGACCACACTACACTATACACTAGTGCTGTAATAGTACACTACACTATACACTAGTGCTGTACTAGTAGTGTACTAGTATACTACACTATACACTAGACTATACACTAGACTATACACTACACTATACACTACACACTGCACTATACTCTAGTGCTGTACTAGTATACTACACTATACACTTCACTATACGCTAGTGCTGTACTAGTATACTGCACTATACACAACACTATACACTAGTGCTGTACAAGTATACAACACAATACACTACATTATACACTACACTATATACTACACTATACACTAGTGCTGTACTAGTAGTGTACTAGTATACTGCACTACACACTGCACTATACTCTAGTGCTGTACTAGTATACTACACTATACACTACACTATACGCTAGTGCTGTACTAGTATACTGCACTATACACAACACTATACACTAGTGCTGTACAAGTATACAACACAATACACTACATTATACACTACACTATATACTACACTATACACTAGTGCTGTACTAGTAGTGTACTAGTATACTGCACTACACACTACACTATACACTAGTGCTGTACTAGTATACTACACTATGCACTACACTATACACTACACTATATACTGCACTATACACTACACTATACACTACACTATACACTAGTGCTGTACTAGTATACTACACTATACACTACACTATACATTACACTATACACTACGATACACACCACACTACACTATACACTACTATACACTACACTATACACTAGTGCTGTATTAGTATACTACACTATACACTACACTATACACTACACTATACACTAGTGCTGTATTAGTATACTACACTATACACTACACTATACACTACACTATACACTTAGAGAGCTCGTCATAGACGTCTTGTGACCTCGTCGTAGACGTTTTGAGACCTCGTCGTAGACGTCTTGTGAGACCTCGTCGTAGACGTCTTGCGAGCTCCTTGAGACGTCTTGTGACCTCGTCGTAGACGTCTTGAGACCTCGTCGTAGACGTCTTGAGAGACCTCGTCGTAGACGTCTTGCGAGCTCCTTGAGACGTCTTGTGACCTCGTAGACGTCTTGCGAGCTCCTTGAGACGTCTTGTGAGACCTCGTCGTAGACGTCTTGCGAGCTCTTTGAGACGTCTTGTGACCTCGTCGTAGACGTCTTGCGAGCTCCTTGAGACGTCTTGAGACCTCGTCGTAGACGTCTTGTGAGACCTCGTCGTAGACGTCTTGCGAGCTCCTTGAGACGTCTTGTGACCTCGTCGTAGACGTCTTGCGAGCTCCTTGAGACCTCTTGAGACCTCGTCGTAGACGTCTTGAGACCTCGTCGTAGACGTCTTGCGAGCTCCTTGAGACGTCTTGTGACCTCGTCGTAGACGTCTTGAGAGACCTCGTCGTAGACGTCTTGCGAGCTCCTTGAGACGTCTTGTGACCTCGTCGTAGACGTCTTCAGAGTCCTCGTCGTAGACGTCTTGCGAGCTCCTTGAGACGTCTTGAGACCTCGTCGTAGACGTCTTGTGACCTCGTCGTAGACTTCTTGCGAGCTCCTCGAGACATCTTGCTACCTCGTCGAGACGTCTTGTGACCTCGTCCAAGTCACCGCCGTCATTCTCGGCAGATTGTTAACAAGAGCCTCGTGCGGCGTTTCCCCGGATCTTACAAGACGCTATCGCCTCGCCCTCTCATCGTTATTGTCTTTAAAAGATTAAGAAGTTAGTTTAGGGGGGGGGGCAGAGGAGTAGAGAGAGGGGTCTCTGTGTGTGTCTGTTGGGTGTCTTGAGTTACACCAGACGTGGGTACTGCATAGGTGCAGTGTTGAGTCTATGGTGCAGTGTTGAGTCTATGGTGCAGTGTTGAGTCTATGGGTAGTGTTGAGTCTATGGTGCAGTGTTGAGTCTATGGGGTTGTGTTGAGTCTATGGTGCAGTGTTGAGTCTATGGGGCTGTGTTGAGTCTATGGTGCAGTGTTGAGTCTCTGGTGCAGTGCTGAGTCTATGTGCAGTGTTGAGTCTATGTGCAGTGTTGAGTTTATGGGCAGTGTTGAGTCTATGGTGCTGTGTTGAGTCTATGGTGCAGTGTTGAGTCTATGGTGCAGTGTTGAGTCTATGGTGCAGTGTTGAGTCTATGGAGCAGTGTTGAGTCTATGGGTAGTGTTGAGTCTATGGGCAGTGTTGAGTCTATGGTGCAGTGTTGAGTCTATGGTGCAGTGTTGAGTCTATGGGCAGTGCTGAGTCTATGAGTAGTGTTGAGTTTATGGGCAGTGTTGAGTCTATGGTGCAGTGTTGAGTCTATGGTGCAGTGTTGAGTCTATGGTGCAGTGTTGAGTCTATGGGCAGTGCTGAGTCTATGAGTAGTGTTGAGTTTATGGGCAGTGTTGAGTCTATGGTGCAGTGTTGAGTCTATGGTGCAGTGTTGAGTCTACAGGCAGTGCTGAGTCTATGTGTAGTGTTGAGTCTATGGGCAGTGTTGAGTCTATGATGCAGTGTTGAGTCTATGGTGCAGTGTTGAGTCTATGTGCAGTGTTGAGTCGATGGGCAGTGTTGAGTCTATGGTGCAGTGTTGAGTCTATGGTGCAGTGTTGAGTCGATGGGCAGTGTTGAGTCTATGGTGCAGTGTTGAGTCTATGGTACAGTGTTGAGTCGATGGGCAGTGTTGAGTCTATGGTGCAGTGTTGAGTCTATGGTGCAGTGTTGAGTCTATGGGCAGTGTTGAGTCTATGGAGCAGTGTTGAGTCTATGGAGCAGTGTTGAGTCTATGGTGCAGTGTTGAGTCTATGGTGCAGTGTTGAGTCTATGGTGCAGTGTTGAGTCTATGGAGCAGTGTTGAGTCTATGGTGCAGTGCTGAGTCTATGTGCAGTGTTGAGTATATGGGCAGTGTTGAGTCTATGGTGCAGTGTTGAGTCTATGGTGCAGTGCTGAGTCTATGGAGCAGTGTTGAGTCTATGGTGCAGTGTTGAGTCTATGGACCAGTGTTGAGTCTATGGTGCAGTGTTGAGTCTATGTGCAGTGTTGAGTCTATGGGGCAGTGTTGAGTCTATGGTGCAGTGTTGAGTCTATGGTGCAGTGTTGAGTCTATGGTGCAGTGTTGAGTCTATGGTGCAGTGTTGAGTCTATGGTGCAGTGTTGAGTCTATGGGCAGTGTTGAGTCTATGGGCAGTGTTGAGTCTATGGTGCAGTGTTGAGTTTATGGGCAGTGTTGAGTCTCTGGTGCAGTGCTGAGTCTATGTGCAGTGTTGAGTCTATGGGCAGTGTTGAGTCTATGATCCAGTGTTGAGTCTATGGTGCAGTGTTGAGTCTATGTGCAGTGTTGA
Organism: Petromyzon marinus; assembly: GCF_010993605.1. Classification (NCBI taxonomy): domain Eukaryota; kingdom Metazoa; phylum Chordata; class Hyperoartia; order Petromyzontiformes; family Petromyzontidae; genus Petromyzon; species Petromyzon marinus. Next base: position 946,633 of record NC_046138.1, on the reverse strand, counting down.
GTCGATGGGCAGTGTTGAGTCTATGGTGCAGTGTTGAGTCTATGGTGCAGTGTTGAGTCGATGGGCAGTGTTGAGTCTATGGTGCAGTGTTGAGTCTATGGTGCAGTGTTGAGTCTGGGCAGTGTTGAGTCTATGGACAGTGTTTAGTCTATGGGCAGTGTTGAGTCTATGGTGCAGTGTTGAGTCTATGGTGCAGTGTTGAGTCTATGGTGCAGTGTTGAGTCTATGGTGCAGTGTTGAGTCTATGGTGCAGTGTTGAGTCTATGGGCAGTGTTGAGTCTATGGGTAGTGTTGAGTCTATGGTGCAGTATTGAGTCTATGGTGCAGTGTTGAGTCTATGGGTAGTGTTGAGTCTATGGGCAGTGTTGAGTCTATGGTGCAGTGCTGAGTCTATGTGCAGTGTTGAGTCTATCGTGCAGTGTTGAGTCTGTGGTGCAGTGTTGAGTCTATGGGCAGTGTTGAGTCTATGTGCAGTGTTGAATCTATGGACAGTGTTTAGTCTATGGGCAGTGTTGAGTCTTAGGGCAGTGCTGAGTCTATGAGCAGTGTTGAGTCTATGGTGCAGTGTTGAGTCTATGGGCAGTGTTGAGTCTATGGTGCAGTGTTGAGTCTATGGGCAGTGCTGAGTCTATGGGTAATGTTGAGTCTATGGTGCAGTGTTGAGTCTATGGTGCAGTGTTGAGTCTGTGGTGCAGTGTTGAGTCTATGGTGCAGTGTTGAGTCTATGGTGCAGTGTTGAGTCTATGGTGCAGTGTTGAGTCTATGGTGCAGTGTTGAGTCTATGGGCAGTGTTGAGTCTATGGGCGGTATTGCGTCTATAAGATCCATTAACTCACCACAGAGACCCACAGACTCATCACACAGAGACCCATAGACTCACCACACAGAGACCCACAGACTCATCACACAGAGACCCACAGACTCATCACACAGAGACCCACAGACTCACCACACAGAGACCCACAGACTCACCACACAGAGACCCACAGACTCATCACACAGAGACCCACAGACTCACCACACAGAGACCCACAGACTCACCACACAGAGACCCACAGACTCACCACACAGAGACCCACAGACTCACCACACAGAGACCCACAAACTCACCACACAGACACCCACAGACTCACCACACAGAGACCCACAGACTCACCACACAGAGACCCATAGACTCACCACACAGAGACCCACAGACTCACCACACAGAGACCCACAGACTCACCACACAGAGACCCACAGACTCAGGCGATTGAGGGCACCTCAGAAGTGTATCCGTGATGTCACCTTCCACAGGCACCCCCCCCCCCCTGCCGTTCTCTTGCCCAGAGTGGTGGTGCTGTTTTCTCTCGGTTGAGATGTCGTCACCTCTTGGCAACTCGACCCCGACGGGGGAAATTCAACCGGAATTGGCGGAGTTGGAACAAGCAAGTTTTTAAGCGATTCACATTCGAGTGGGAGCCGGAGGGCAGAGGGAGCAGGGAGAGAGGAGGTTTTGGTCATAAAAGCCGTGAGCCGGCACCGTTTGAGAGCCTGGGTTTGAATCTGGCTTGAGCCAGCCAGTGATTGAACAGAGTTGTCTTGAGCGTTGCAAGGTGGTGGTGGATCTTCGGCCCTGTCGTGAGTGACTCGCGCAGAGACCCACAGACTCATCACGCAGAGACCCATAGATTCACTCACACAGAGACCCATAGACTCACCACACAGAGACCCACAGACTCATCACACAGAGACCCACAGACTTATCAGACTCAGCACTGCACCATAGATTCAACGCTGCTCCATAGACTCAACACTACCCATAGACTCAACACTGCACCATAGACTCAACACTACCCATCGACTCAACACTGCCCATAGACTCAACACTGCCCATAGACTCAACACTGCCCATAGACTCAACACTGCCCACAGACTCAACACTGCACCATAGACTCAACACTGCTCCATAGACTCAACACTGCCCATAGACTCAACACTGCCCATAGACTCAACATTGCACATAGACTCACCACTAACCACAGACTCAACACTACCCATAGACTCAACACTGCACCATAGATTCAACACTGCACCATAGACTCAACACTGCCCCATAGACTCAACACTGCCCATAGACTCAATACTGCACCATAGACTCAACACTGCACCATAGACTCAACACTGCACCATAGACTCAACACTGCCCATAGACTCAACACTGCACCATAGACTCAACACTGCACATAGACTCAACACTGCACATAGACTCAACACTGCACAGTAGACTCAACACTGCCCATAGACTCAACACTGCCCATAGACTCAACACTGCACCATAGACTCAACACTGCACCAGAGACTCAACACTGCACATAGACTCAACACTGCCCACAGACTCAACACAGCCCCATAGACTCAATACAGCACCATAGACTCAACACTGCCCATAGACTCAACACTGCACCATAGACTCAACACTGCTCCGTAGACTCAACACTGCACCATACACTCAACACTGCACCATAGACTCAACACTACACCATAGACTCAACACTGCACCATGGACTCAACACTGCCCATAGACTCAATACTGCACCATAGACACAACACTGCCCATAGACTCAGCACTGCCCATAAACTCAACACTGCACATAGACTCAACACTACCCATAGACTCAACACTGCACCATAGACTCAACACTGCCCATAGACTCAACACTGCCCATAGACTCAACACTGCCCATAGACTCAACACTGCCCACAGACTCAACACTGCACCATAGACTCAACACTGCTCCATAGACTCAACACTGCCCATAGACTCAACACTGCCCATAGACTCAACATTGCACATAGACTCACCACTAACCACAGACTCAACACTACCCATAGACTCAACACTGCACCATAGACTCAACACTGCACCATAGACTCAACACTGCCCAGAGACTCAACACTGCACCATAGACTCAACACTGCACCATAGACTCAACACTGCCCATAGACTCAACACTGCACCATAGACTCAACACTGCACATAGACTCAAGACTGCACCATAGACTCAACACTGCCCATAGACTCAACACTGCCCACAGACTCAACACAGCCCCATAGACTCAATACAGCACCATAGACTCAACACTGCACCATAGACTCAACACTGCTCCGTAGACTCAACACTGCACGTAGACTCAACACTGCCCATAGACTCAACACTGCCCATAGACTCAACACTGCACCATAGACTCAACACTGCTCCATAGACTCAACACAGCACCATAGATTCAACACTGCACCATACACTCAACACTGCACCATAGACTCAACACTACACCATAGACTCAACACTGCACCATAGACTCAACACTGCACCATACACTCAACACTGCCCAGAGACTCAACACTGCACCATAGACTCAACACTGCACCATAGACTCAACACTGCCCATAGACTCAACACTGCACCATAGACTCAACACTGCACATAGACTCAAGACTGCACCATAGACTCAACACTGCCCATAGACTCAACACTGCCCACAGACTCAACACAGCCCCATAGACTCAATACAGCACCATAGACTCAACACTGCCCATAGACTCAACACTGCACCATAGACTCAACACTGCTCCGTAGACTCAACACTGCACGTAGACTCAACACTGCCCATAGACTCAACACTGCCCATAGACTCAACACTGCACCATAGACTCAACACTGCTCCATAGACTCAACACTGCACCATAGACTCAACACTGCACCATACACTCAACACTGCACAATAGACTCAACACTACACCATAGACTCAACACTGCACCATGGACTCAACACTGCCCATAGACTCAATACTGCACCATAGACACAACACTGCCCATAGACTCAGCACTGCCCATAAACTCAACACTGTCCATAGACTCAACACCGCCCATAGACTCAACATGCACCACCATGGACTCAACACTGCACCATAGACTCAACACTGCCCATAGACTCAACACTGCACCATAGACTCAACACTGCCCATAGACTCAACACTGCCCATAGACTCAACACTGCACCATAGACTCAACACTGCTCCGTAGACTCAACACTGCACGTAGACTCAACACTGCCCATAGACTCAACACTGCCCATAGACTCAACACTGCACCATAGACTCAACACTGCTCCATAGACTCAACACTGCACCATAGACTCAACACTGCACCATACACTCAACACTGCACCATAGACTCAACACTACACCATAGACTCAACACTGCACCATGGACTCAACACTGCCCATAGACTCAATACTGCACCATAGACACAACACTGCCCATAGACTCAGCACTGCCCATAAACTCAACACTGTCCATAGACTCAACACCGCCCATAGACTCAACATGCACCACCATGGACTCAACACTGCACCATAGACTCAACACTGCCCATAGACTCAACACTGCACCATAGACTCAACACTGCCCATAGACTCAACACTGCACCATAGACTCAACACTGCCCATAGACTCAACACTGCCCACAGACTCAACACAGCCCCATAGACTCAATACAGCACCATAGACTCAACACTGCCCATAGACTCAACACTGCACCATAGACTCAACACTGCTCCGTAGACTCAACACTGCACGTAGACTCAACACTGCCCATAGACTCAACACTGCCCATAGACTCAACACTGCACCATAGACTCAACACTGCTCCATAGACTCAACACTGCACCATAGACTCAACACTGCACCATACACTCAACACTGCACCATAGACTCAACACTACACCATAGACTCAACACTGCACCATGGACTCAACACTGCCCATAGACTCAATACTGCACCATAGACACAACACTGCCCATAAACTCAGCACTGCCCATAAACTCAACACTGTCCATAGACTCAACACCGCCCATAGACTCAACATGCACCACCATGGACTCAACACTGCACCATAGACTCAACACTGCCCATAGACTCAACACTGCACCATAGACTCAACACTGCCCATAGACTCAACACTGCCCATAGACTCAACACTGCACCATAGACTCAACACTGCTCCGTAGGCTCAACACTGCACGTAGACTCAACACTGCCCATAGACTCAACACTGCCCATAGACTCAACACTGCACCATAGACTCAACACTGCTCCATAGACTCAACACTGCACCATAGACTCAACACTGCACCATACACTCAACACTGCACCATAGACTCAACACTACACCATAGACTCAACACTGCACCTTGGACTCAACACTGCCCATAGACTCAATACTGCACCATAGACACAACACTGCCCATAGACTCAGCACTGCCCATAAACTCAACACTGTCCATAGACTCAACACCGCCCATAGACTCAACATGCACCACCATGGACTCAACACTGCACCATAGACTCAACACTGCCCATAGACTCAACACTGCACCATAGACTCAACACTGCCCATAGACTCAACACTGCACCATAGACTCAACACCGCCCATAGACTCAACATGCACCACCATGGACTCAACACTGCACCATAGACTCAACACTGCCCATAGACTCAACACTGCACCATAGACTCAACACTGCCCATAGACTCAACACTGCCCATAGACTCAACACTGCACCATAGACTCAACACTGCTCCGTAGGCTCAACACTGCACGTAGACTCAACACTGCCCATAGACTCAACACTGCCCATAGACTCAACACTGCACCATAGACTCAACACTGCTCCATAGACTCAACACTGCACCATAGACTCAACACTGCACCATACACTCAACACTGCACCATAGACTCAACACTACACCATAGACTCAACACTGCACCTTGGACTCAACACTGCCCATAGACTCAATACTGCACCATAGACACAACACTGCCCATAGACTCAGCACTGCCCATAAACTCAACACTGTCCATAGACTCAACACCGCCCATAGACTCAACATGCACCACCATGGACTCAACACTGCACCATAGACTCAACACTGCCCATAGACTCAACACTGCACCATAGACTCAACACTGCCCATAGACTCAACACTGCACCATAGACTCAACACTGCCCATAGACTCAACACTGCCCACAGACTCAACACAGCCCCATAGACTCAATACAGCACCATAGACTCAACACTGCCCATAGACTCAACACTGCACCATAGACTCAACACTGCTCCGTAGACTCAACACTGCACGTAGACTCAACACTGCCCATAGACTCAACACTGCCCATAGACTCAACACTGCACCATAGACTCAACACTGCTCCATAGACTCAACACTGCACCATAGACTCAACACTGCACCATACACTCAACACTGCACCATAGACTCAACACTACACCATAGACTCAACACTGCCCATAGACTCAATACTGCACCATAGACACAACACTGCCCATAGACTCAGCACTGCCCATAAACTCAACACTGTCCATAGACTCAACACCGCCCATAGACTCAACATGCACCACCATGGACTCAACACTGCACCATAGACTCAACACTGCCCATAGACTCAACACTGCCCACAGACTCAACACTGCCCATAGACTCAACACTGCCCACAGACTCAACACTGCACCATAGACTCAACACTGCCCATAGACTCAACACTGCACCATAGACTCAACACTGCACCATAGACTCAACACTGCCCATAGACTCAACACTGCCCATAGACTCAACACTGCACCATAGACTCAACACTGCACCATAGACTCAACACTGCACATCGACTCAACACTACCCATAGCCTCAACACTGCACCATAGACTCAGCACTGCCCATAGACTCAACACTGTTGAGTCTATGGTGCAGTGTTGACTGCCTGCTGCTGCCGCTGTAGGTGTAGAGTTTGCGCGTGTCTCTCTCTCTCATCACGGTGGCTAGGAGATGTTGACTACCTCGCCTGGTACGCAGCAAGTCGGTGAGTTTGATCCCGACCCTGACGACGCCTGCTGCTGCTGTATTTGTGGAGTCTGAGTCTCTCTCTCTCTCTCTCATCATCAAAACGGTGGCTAGGAGATGTTGACTACCTCGCCTACTCTGCAGGAGCCCAGTGGGTTTCATACTGAACCCTGACGACTGCCTGCTGCTGCTGCTGCTGTAGATGTGGAGTTTGTGTGTCTCTCATCATCATCGTCATCATCACGGTGGCTATGAGATGTTGACTACGTCGCCCGCTACGCAGGAGGTCGTGGGTTCGATCCCACCCCTGCCGCTGTATATTTAGAGTTTGCGTGTCTCTCATCATCATCATCATCACGGTGGCTAGGAGATGTTGACTACCTCGCCTGGTACGCAGGAGGTCGTGGGTTCGATCCCGACCCGGCCGCTGTTTATTTGGAGTTTGTGTGTCTGTCATCATCATCGTCATCATCACGGTGGCTAGGAGATGTTGACTACGTCGCCTGCTACGCAGGAGGTCGTGGGTTCGATCCCGACCCTGCCGCTGTATATTTAAAGTTTGCGCGTCTTTCTCTCTCTCTCTACCCCCGTGGTGGCGGCGTGGATTTGTCTCCGAGTCCTACCAAAGTTTTCCCTCCACGTTTCCAATCGACGTCACCACGGCGTTCAGGGTGTTCGCCTGCTCCTGCTGCTGCTTCTGCTGCTGCTATCCATTGTCCGTACGATGATGACAATGAGGACGACGAAGCCTGCCACTTGGTCGAGCTGCTCTCAGGTTGCGATGGGCAGGTGCTTGCTGCTGACAACAGAGCTAGTCAACAGCTCACTGAGAGGCCTTCCTAACCAGGTGATGCGGAAAATAACTTAGGTGTAGTGTGGGTCCCTGTGTGTGGGTCTCTGTGTGTGTAGGTCTCTGTGTGTGGGGGTCTCTGTGTGTCTCTGTGTGTGTGTGTCTCTGTGTGTGTGGGTCTCTGTGTGTGTGGGTCTCTGTGTGTGTGGGTCTCTGTGTGTGTGGGTCTCTGTGTGTGTGTCTCAGTGGGTCTCTGTGTGTGGGTCTCTGTGCGTGGGTCTCTGTGTGTGGGTCTCTGTGTGTGGGTCTCTGTGTGTGGGTCTCTGTGTGTGTGTCTCTGTGGGTCTCTGTGTGTGTGTCTCTGTGGGTCTCTGTGTGTGGGTCTCTGTGTGGGTCTCTTTGTGTGTGGGGGTCTCTGTGTGTGTGGGTCTCTGTGTGTGGGGGTCTCTGTGTGTGGGTCTCTGTGTGTGTGGGTCTCGAATGTGTGTGTGGGTCTCTGTGTGTGGGTCTCTGTGTGTGTGGGTCTCTGTGTGTGTGGGTCTCTGTGCGTCGGTCTCTGTGGGTCTCTGTGTGTGGGTCTCTGTGTGTGGGGGTCTCTGTGTGTGTGTGTCTCTGTGCGTGAGTCTCTGTGTGTGGGTCTCTATGGGTTTCTGATGGTAATTTTTAGTCTCTGCTTCTATGAGTCTCGGGTCACTGTGGGTCTCTATGGGTCTCTGTGGGTCTCTATGGGTCTCTATGGGTCTCGATGGGTCTCTATGGGCCTCTATGGGTCTCTATGGGTCTCTGTGGGTCTCGATGGGTCTCCGTGAGTGTGGATCTCTGTGGGTCGGTAGGTCTCTCTCGGTCTCTGTGGGTCTCTGTGGGTCTCTGTGGGTCTCTGTGGGTCTCGATGGGTCTCCGTGGGTGTGGATCTCTGTGGGTTGATAGGTCTCTCTCGGTCTCTATGGGTCTCTGTGGGTCTCTGTGGGTCTCTGTGGGTCTCTATGGGTCTCTGTGGGTCTCTATGGGTCTCTGTGGGTCTCGATGGGTCTCCGTGGGTGTGGATCTCTGTGGGTCGGTAGGTCTCTCTCGGTCTCTCTCGGTCTCTATGGGTCTCTGTGGGTCTCTGTGGGTATCTATGGGTCTCTGGGTCTCTAAGGGTCTCTGTGGGTCTCTATGGGTCTCTATGGGCCTCTATGGGTCTCTATGGGTCTCTGTGGGTCTCTATGGGTCTCTGTGGGTCTCTCTCTCCCAGTGGTCTCGTGGATTTATTTTCTCAAAGTCCTTCGATTTCCCCCCACCCCCACCCCTCCGTATTTATAATCGACGTCACGCGTTGAGAGCACTTGTTCTGCTGCTGTAAATGTCCACGTGGTGGTGGTGGTGGTGATGATGATGGTGGTGATAAGCCAATTGGTTGAGCTGCGATTTGTGACTGCCAGAATCACGTGGCATGTCGGTAAGGGCCCTATACCTGGTGTCATAAAAAATGACAGTTGGTAGATTTTGATTTAAAGCTTTCGTGACTGCAACACAAGCAATCATCATCGCCAGGCGATGATGATTGCTTGTGTTGCAGTCGAAACGTCGTGATAATTGTATTGTTTTATGTTTTTTATGATACTACTACTACTGATGATGATGCTGATACTACTACTATTGATGATACTACCACTGATGATGATGCTGATACTACAACTGATGATGCTTCTACTGATGATACTACCACTGATGATGATGCTGATACTACTACTGATGATACTGCTACTGATGATACTACCACTGATGATACTACTACTGATGATACTACTACTGATGATACTACCACTGATGATACTACCACTGATGATACTACTACTGATGATACTACCACTGATGATACTACCACTGATGATACTACCACTGATGATACTACTACTGATGATGCAACTACTGATGATGCTACTACTGATGATACTACCACTGATGATACCACTACTGATGATACTACCACTGATGATACTACTACTGATGATACTACTACTGATGATACTACCACTGATGATACAACTACTGATAATACAACTACTGATGATACTACTACTGATGATACTATCACTGATGATACTACTGATGATACTACCACTGATGATACTACCACTGATGATACTACTACTGATGATACTACCACTGATGATACTACTGTTCATACTACCACTGATGATACTACTACTGATGATACTACTACTGATGATATTATCACTGATGATACTACTACTGATGATACTACTACTGATGATACTACCACTGATGATACTACCACTGATGATACTACTACTGATGATACTACCACTGATGATACTACCACTGATGATACTACCACTGATGATACTACCACTGATGATACTACTACTGATGATGCAACTACTGATGATGCTACTACTGATGATACTACCACTGATGATACCACTACTGATGATACTACCACTGATGATACTACTACTGATGATACTACTACTGATGATACTACCACTGATGATACAACTACTGATAATACAACTACTGATGATACTACTACTGATGATACTACTACTGATGATACTACTACTGATGATACACCACTGATGATACTACCACTGATGATACTACTACTGATGATACTACCACTGATGATACTACTGTTCATACTACCACTGATGATACTACTACTGATGATACTACTACTGATGATATTACCACTGATGATACTACTACTGATGATACTACTACTGATGATACTACCACTGATGATGCTACCACTGATGATGATACTACTACTACTGATGATACTACTACTACTGATGATACTACTGATGATTGCTTGTGTTGCAGTCGAAACGTCGTGATAATTTTATTGTTTTATATTTTTATTATTTTATTGTTTCCCTTCTACGTGGTGACTTTACCGGAAGAGCCAAGATTATAGTTGGTAGCTTTACACTCCACTCGCAGGTCAGTGGCGTCAATGATCAACGCTGCAGTGTTGTGTGGTCTCTCCGCTCAGCGCCGAGATGTTGACTACCTCGCCAGGTATACAGGAGGTCGTGGGTTCAATCCCAACCCTGCTGCTGTATATTTGGAGTCTGCGTGTCTCTCTTCCATCATCATCATCATCGCAGTGGCTAAAATATGTTAACTACCTCACCTGATATGCATGATTTTTTTTATTTAATTTTGATTTAAAGCTTTCGTGACTGCAGGGATTCACATTCTTGGTTCTTTCGGTAAAGTCACCACCACGTAGAAGGGAAACAATAAAATAATAAAAATATAAAACGATAAAATTCTCACGACGTTTCGACTGCAACACAAGAACCAATCATCATCAGTTGTGAAAACCACTACAAGAAAATCTGATATACATGAGATCGTGGGTTCGATCCCAATGCTGCTGCTGTATATTTGGAGTCTGCATATCTCTCCCATCATCATCATCATCACGGTGGATAAAATATGTTAACTACCTCACCTGATATACATGAGTTTGTGGGTTTGATCCCAACACTGCTGCTGTCTCTCTCCGTGCTCGCGTGGAGTGTGGGTCTCTCAGGGTTTCTATAGGTCTCTGTGGGTCTCTGTGAGTCTCTGTGAGTCTCTGTGGGTCTCTATGAGTCTGTGGATCTCTGTGGGTCTCTATGAGTCTCTGTGGGTCTCTATGAGTCTATGGATCTCTGTGGGTCTCTGTGGGTCTCTATGAGTCTCTGGGTCTCTGTGCGTCTCTGTGCGTCTCTATGGGTCTCTGTGGGTCTCTATGCGTCTCTGGGTCTCTATGGGTCTCTGTGGGTCTATATGCGTCTCTGTGCGTCTCTATGGGTCTCTGCGGGTCTCTATGTGTCTCTGTGCGTCTCTGGGTCTCTATGGGTCTCTATGGGTCTCTGTGCGTCTCTGTGGGTCTCCCTGGGGGCCTTACAACTGGTGAAATAAAAGTTTACAGCTTTACTGTCCACTTGCAGGCGAGCGGCGTCAATTATCAACCCCGCGGTGTTGTGGGGTCCCCCGCTCAGCGCCGCGGGTGGCACGTACTCAGGGTCACCGCAGTGGCTAGGAGATGTTAACTACCTCGCCTGGTACACAGGAGGTCGTGGGTTCGATCACGACCCTGATGACTGCCTGCTGCTGCTGCTGTATATTTGGAGTTTGTGTCTCTCATTGTCATCACGGTGGCTAGGAGATGTTAACTACCTCGCCTGGTACACAGGAAGTCGTGGGTTCGATCACGACCCTGATGACTGCCTGCTGCTGCTGCTGCAGTAGATTTGGAGTTTGCGTGTCTCTCTCTCATCGTCATCACGGTGGCTAGGAGATGTTAACTACCTCGCCTGGTACGCAGGAGGTCGTGGGTTCGATTCCGACCCTGGCGACTGCCTGCTGCTGCTGCTGTATATTTGGAGTTTGTGTCTCTCATTGTCATCACGGTGGCTAGGAGATGTTAACTACCTCGCGTGGGACGCAGGAGGTCGTGGTTTCGGTCACAACCTTGATGACTGCCTGCTGCTGCTGTATATTTGGAGTTTGCGTGTCTCTCTCATCGTCATCACGGTGGATAGGAGATGTTAACTACCTCGCCAGGTACACAGGAGGTCGTGGGTTCGATCACGACCCTGATGACTGCCTGCTGCTGCTGCTGTAGATTTGGAGTTTGCGTGTCTCTCTCATCGTCATCACGGTGGATAGGAGATGTTAACTACCTCGCCTGGTACACAGGAGGTCGTGGGTTCGATCACAACCCTGATGACTGCCTGCTGCTGCTGCTGTATATTTGGAGTTTGTGTGTCTCTCTCTCATCGTCATCACGGTGGCTAGGAGATGTTGACTACCTCGCCTGGTATACAGGATGTTCTGGGTTCGATTCCGACCCTGATGATTGCCTGCTGCTGCTGTATATTTGGAGTCTGCGTGTCTCTCTCATCGTCATCACGGTGGCTAGGAGATGTTAACTACCTCGCCTGGTACACAGGAGGTCGTGGTTTCGATCACAACCCTGATGACTGCCTGCTGCTGCTGTATATTTGGAGTTTGTGTCTCTCTCGCTCATCGTCATCACGGTGGCTAGGAGATGTTGACTACCTCGCGTGGTATACAGGATGTTGTGGGTTCGATTCCGACCCTGATGATTGCCTGCTGCTGCTGCTGTATATTTGGAGTCGCGTGTTTCTCTCTCATCGTCATCACGGTGGCTATGAGATGTTAACTACCTTGCCTGGTACACAGGAGGTTGTGGTTTCGATCACAACCCTGATGACTGCCTGCTGCTGCTGCCGCTGTATATTTGGAGTCTGCGTCTCTCTCTCATCGGCCCTCCTTGCGAGCAGTCGCCGTCGGCATACTTCGGACGGATGAACCCTTGGGGTCGCGTCGCGACCTCGGAAGATTCCGTCGAGCCGATTAAAGTTTCGATTCGAGCGCTTTTGTTGCCCGAGGACCGGTGCGTCGTTGCCGCCCTGCACCGGTGCCGCCCCGCGTGTCTTGTCTTGGGGGGGGGGGGGGGGGGGCGGTACGTCAGGAGGCCGTGCCGAAGGCCGCGGGGGGGGGGGCCGTCGACGAGACGCCTGAAGAGTCGCCGCGCCGGACCGTGCGTCTACTCGTAGGGGGGCGGACACGGCGGACTTTGGCCGATGGTTGCGCTGCGTTTGGAACTACGACCTTTGGCCTTTTCTCGTCTTTGTCGTCGTCATTGTCGTCGTCATTGTCGTCGTCATTGTCGTCGTCATTGTCATTGTCATCGCCATTGTGATTGTCGTGATCATTATCATTGTCGTCGTCATCTTCGTCATTGTTGTCATCGTCATCTTCGTCATTGTTGTCATCGTCATTGTCGTAATCATTATCACTGTCGTCATTGTCGCCGTCGTCATTGTCATCGCCATTGTCGTGATCATCGCCATTGTGGTGATCATCGCCATTGTCGTGACCATTATCACTGTCATCGTCATCTTCGTCATTGTCGTCATTGTCGTCATCGTCATTGTCGTGATCATTATCACTGTCATCGTCATCTTCGTCATTGTCGTCATTGTCGTCATCGTCATTGTCGTGATCATTATCACTGTCATCGTCATCATCGTCATCGTCGTCATTGTCATCATCGTCATTGTCATCGTCATTGTCATCGTCGTCATCGATGTCACCATCGTTGCTTCCCCCCTCCCCCCCCTGCTCCCCCACCAACCCACCCCCCACCCCGCAGGCCCCATGGACCCGGCCCGTAACAACGAGCCGCTGCAGTTCAACCACGCCAAGGGTCCCGTGGTGATCGAGGGGGCCGACGGGCCCCCCGATCCGGCCCCCGACCGCTCGCGCAAGCGCAGGATGTCGCCCGCCAAAGCGCCGCCGCCGCCGCCGCCGCCGCCGGCGGCCAAGCGCGGCAGCCCCCCAACGGGGGGCGGAGGTGGTGGCGGGGCGGCAGGGAAAATGGCCGTGGGTGGCGGTGGCGGTGGTGCCGGTGGTGCCGGTGGTGCCGGTGGTGCCGGTGGTGCCGGCGGCGGCGGCGGCGGCGGCGGCGTGTGGTCCAAGCAGGCCTTGCTGGGACCCAGCCACGGCTTCGTTGGCCACCACAGTACGTCCGCAGGGGAGCGGGGAACTTTCACGCTTGGCGCCAGCTCCGCCCCCCCTCGCCAGCTCCGCCCACCTCGTCCCCCAGCTCCGCCCCCCTCGTCCCCCTGCTCCGCCCCCCTCGTCCCCCTGCTCCGCCCCCCTCGTCCCCCTGCTCCGCCCCCCCTCGTCCCCCTGCTCCGCCCCCCTCTCTAGCTCCGCCCCCCTCTTCCCCCTGCTCCGCCCCCCTCTCCAGCTCCACCCCCCTCGTCCCCCTGCCCCGCCCCCCTCTCCGCTCCGCCCCCCTCTCCAGCCCCGCCCCCTCTCCAGCTCCGCCCCCCTCGTCCCCCTGCTCCGCCCCCCTCTCCAGCTCCGCCCCCCTCGTCCCCCAGCCCCGCCCCCCTCGTCCCCCAGCTCCGCCCCCCTCGTCCCCCTGCTCCGCCCCCCTCTCCAGCTCCGCCCCCCTCGTCCCCCTGCTCCGCCCCCCCCCTCCAGCTCCGCCCCCCCCTCCAGCTCCGCCCCCCCTCCAGCTCCGCCCCCCTCGTCCCCCTGCTCCACCCCCCTCTCCATCTCCGCCCCCCCTCCAGCTCCACCCCCTCCTCCTCCTCCTGCTCCTCCTCACCGTCGTCACCGCCCCCCCCCCGTTCTCCTTGCGAGCAGTCGCCCCCTTTCAGCTCCTCCTCCCCGCCACGCCCCCTTGCACTCGAACAAACTCCGCCCCCCTCCCGCGCGCGGGAAGCGAGAAGCACCGTCGCCACGTCCAGCTTCCAATTGCCGCTCCCACCAAACTTCCCTCTCCCGTAACGCCGTCCCCTGTGCAGAGCGCCTCGGATATTCGGCGCTGTGTATGTAAATATAAGACGGAAGGTGATTTTTAAGAAGGAAACGGGAGCAGGATTTATCCACAACTCTGGCTGTCGCCTGATGATGCCGGTCGTAATTACTGGCGAAACGTCACGGTACTCGAATTGTGAATGTAGTAGTGGGTTTAACTCTCCAACACACAGCAACCGGTTAGTGCTGTACTAGTAACGAATTGTAAATGTTGTAGTGGGTTTAACTCTCCAACACACACCAACCGGTTAGTGCTGTACTAGTAACGAATTGTAAATGTTGTAGTGGGTTTAACTCTCCAACACACAGCAACCGGTTAGCGCTGTACTAGTAAGGAATTGTAAATGTAGTAGTGGGTTTAACTCTCCAACACACAGCAACCAGTTAGTGCTGTACTAGTAACGAATTGTAAATGTTGTAGTGGGTTTAACTCTCCAACACACACCAACCGGTTAGTGCTGTACTAGTAACGAATTGTGAATGTTGTAGTGGGTTTAACTCTCCAACACACAGCAACCGGTTAGTGCTGTACTAGTAACGAATTGTAAATGTTGTAGTGGGTTTAACTCTCCAACACACAGCAACCGGTTAGTGCTGTACTAGTAACGAATTGTAAATGTTGTAGTGGGTTTAACTCTCCAACACACACCAACCGGTTAGTGCTGTACTAGTAACGAATTGTAAATGTTGTAGTGGGTTTAACTCTCCAACACACAGCAACCGGTTAGTGCTGTACTAGTAACGAATTGTAAATGTTGTAGTGGGTTTAACTCTCCAACACACAGCAACCGGTTAGTGCTGTACTAGTAACGAATTGTAAATGTTGTAGTGGGTTTAACTCTCCAACACACAGCAACCGGTTAGCGCTGTACTAGTAAGGAATTGTAAATGTAGTAGTGGGTTTAATTCTCCAACCCACAGCAACCGGTTAGTGCTGTACTAGTAACGAATTGTAAATGTTGTAGTGGGTTTAACTCTCCAACCCACAGCAACCGGTTAGTGCTGTACTAGTGTAGTGGGTTCCAGGACACGGAGACGGCAGAATAGAAGCAGCATTATTTATTTAAACCTTAACAAGGGTTACACTAGAAGGGGTAGCGGCCCCTCCACCCGTATAACTCAGGAACACACCCCAGGCTCTCTAGCCTAAGCTCTAGGCTCCCAGTTCCTCCTGGTAGGGCTCTAAGGGAGGCTATCAGATCCGGCCCTGGTTAGGCACAGATCTCGGCACCCCGCCGACCAGACCGGCCCTTAGAAGGACTCTGACTCTGGGGCTCTGGGGCCGCACCACTGGCTTGCTGTGCCGGCCCTGAAAAGGGCAGCGGTCACAGGCGTTCCAGGGTCTCACCTAGCTGGCCTTCTTTCTTCACTGGTTGCTTCAGCCTCGGGCCCCACACTCTGCCCCGAGCTCCCTGGCTCCCCGCACTTTATGCCCACTGGAGCCTTAGCGGACGTTGTTGTAGCCACCAAGGTGTGGGTGAACCATACCTTCCCGTGCCATGTGTTTATTCCCCATAGCACCCTTACATCACCCCCTCCCGTGTAACCCGCAGCCGTCCCGGCTGCAACAATACTCGAACAATAAACACAACAAACCCCCATCCGTGCGTGCCTCATAAGAACGAACACCCCAATAAATAACCCAACGCACCTATACAAAATTACACTATATACACATATACATTGTACCCCCCCCCCCCATCAACGCAGCAAGAAAACTTAACAGTGAACAACAAGAGTAACAAGAACCATTATTACAACAAGCGGCGCGTTTTGGCGCGAGTCCGTTTTGCGGGTCCATCGTAGGGGGAGGGTCCGGTCGGCCCGGCAGTGGGCACCGGCTGTGCAGGTGCACCGTCTTCCGTCACCCCGGAAGGGCAAACTCCGTCCCCACCGGGTGGCGCAGGTGCGCTGGAAGCCGTCATTCTTGAGGCGCCTGAAGGTGGAACAGTTAGCGAAGCATCAGGGGCAGGCGACGAAGACGCCGTCCGGGAGTCAGCGGACACATCACATGCTCGGCCTGTGTAATGTGGTGGAGGGACGCGCGGCGCCACAAACGGCTTCAGACGCGAGGGGTGTACGTACCAGCGGCGTTTCCCCCACTGGATACGAACGCACTGCGGCCGCATAACCTTCACAATAACCACAGGGCCCCTCCAAGGCCGCAACAATTTCGCCGAGGTCGCCAACGGCACCTGAGGGCAGTGCAGCCAGGCTTGATCGCCTGGCTTCCACGCATGTGTGCGTGATTGGCGCGATCGCAACCTCTCGTTGGCCTTCTGCCGAGAGGAAGAGTTTTGGGCCGCTGCCTCCCCCGCCTCGGTCAACCTCAGGATATTAAATTTAACGTGGTCGGCCAATTTCGATTTTCTGCTGGTTTCCGAGACGCGGAGCTGAGTCGCAATTGGTGGGTCAACGTCGCGACCGTACATCAAAAAGAACGGCGAGAAGCCGGTTGCCGCGTGAGGAGCCATTCTATAGGCGGCCAAAACCCCCGGAATGTGAAGGTCCCAATCGGTCTGGGAGTCGCACACCTGGTGACACAACATAGATGTGAGCGTCCTATGCAGCCGCTCCACTATGCCATCGGTTTGTGGGTGATAGGGGGAAGTACGAATCTTTTTCGTACCAAGAAGCGCACACACCTCGTGCAGAAGGACGCCAGAGAAGTTCTTCCCTTGGTCAGTCAGCAGCTGTTCGGGAGCACCCTTGTCGAGGACATAGCCCTGGACAAAGGCCTCGGCAACGGCTGCTGCTGACTGGTTAGCGAGAGGCCATGCCATAGGCCATCGGGTGAAATATTCCACGCCAACCAGCAGGTACTTGTTACCCGTAGGGGTCGCAGGGAAGGGCCCCAATATATCGAGTGCAACGAGTTCCGTTAACCCGAGAGACCGTGATAGATTGTAGCGGTGGGCAGGCGCCTTTCGCTGGTGGTTTTCGTTGGGCGCACTGAGTGCATGCACCCAGGAGGTCATCCACATCCCTTGCCATACCCGGCCAGAAGAAATCCAGCTGGAGCACGGCAAGGGTCTTGTGGGTCCCCAGGTGCAAAAGCCGCTCGTGTGCGGCCCAAACGGCCTTACCCCGCAAAGCGGATGGCACCACAAGCCTGTGACGGCAGGCCCTCCCATCCCAATGCATTAGGAGCCCCTGGAGCAGCCCGTACAAATCAATCCCCGCGACCCCCCGCACGGAACCCCCTGCGCGACGACGCAACGCGAGGAGGGATGCGTCCTCCATCTGGAGGCGCCCCCATTCCGCAACGGACAACCCCAGCAAGGAGTCCGCACCTCCCTCCCCGACAGGACCCTCAGGCAAGGGGTCCTCAGTGGCAGCAGCGAGAACCGGGATATCTAAGGGGGGGGCTATCCTCTGGCGGCTTACAACGCCCCGATCCCCTGAGACAAGCGCAATCTGAGGCGGGCGGCAGGCGAGACAGCGCATCCGCATTAGTGTGCCGAGCACCCTTCCGATATGTGGTCGTGAAATCATAATCCTGAAGGATTTCGAGCCATCGGGACAATTGCCCCGAAGGCTGCGTCACCCGCAAGGCATATTGTAATGCCGCATGGTCCGTACGGACAGTGAAATGCCGACCGTACAGGTATGGGCGATACTGTTGCATAAAAAATACAATAGCCAAGAGTTCCCGACGCGTGACGCAGTATCTCTGTTCCGCCGGAGACAAAACCCTACTGCCATAAGCCACGACGCGTTCCACACCACAGATCACCTGTGAGAGCACACCCCCAATGCCCGTATTGCTGGCGTCTGTATCGAGCAGGAAGGGTTCCGAAAAATCGGGGTAGCTCAATGGAGGGGCCCGCACGAGAGCGTCGCGAAGGGAACAAAAAGCGACCTCCTCCTCCTGGCCCCAGTGAAATTTCACTCCCTTCGCCGTCAGAGCGTGTAAGGGCTTAGCAATGGTCGCGAAATCCGCAACGAACCGCCGGTAATAAGACGCAAATCCAATGAAACTCCTGACCTCAGCCACCGGGGTGGGGGCTGGCCAGGAGCTGACACACTGCGTCTTTGCGGGATCGGTGGATATGCCCGAGCGGCTGCCGATGTGCCCCAAATAGCGTACGGATTCCCGTAGCAGGTGGCACTTTTGCGGCTTAAATTTCAAATTCGCAGCACGGCGTGCAAGCGCAAAAGGTGTTCGTCAAATGTCTTGCTGAACACGATGACGTCATCCAGATAGATCAAACAGACGTTCCACTGTAAGCCAGCCAAAACCAGTTCCATAAGGCGCTGAAATGTCGCCGGAGCGGAGTGTAATCCCATAGGTAACCGGTTAAATTGGAATAGGCCGTGTGGTGTGCGAAACGCAGTCTTTGGCTTGGACTCATGATCCAATGGGAGTTGCCAGAATCCGGATAACAAGTCCAACGTAGAAAAAAAACGTGCGCAAGCCAGAGCATCCAGAGATTCGTCCATCCGGGGAAGTGGATACGCGTCGGCCACGGAGATCTTATTAAGGCGGCGAAAATCCACACAGAATCGCAAGGACCCATCGTGCTTTTTGACAAGCACTATGGGTGCTCCCCATGGACTGGTGGAAGGGGCTATAATGTCTGCAGCCAGCATGTCATCCACTGCCGATTTGACATGATCTTTTTCGGCCGGACTTAACCGAAAAGGATTCTGGCGTACCGGGGCATTGTCACCCGTGTCAATGTGGTGACGCAACAATTTCGTGCACCCAATGTCATATTTGTGTTTACTAAAGACATCGGAAAATTCCGTCAGAAGGGTGCGTAGGCCAGCACGCTGGGAGTCGGACAGATCACTCGTGCCCGAACATAGTGCGTCCATCCAACTATCGTCCCCCTCAGAATGCGGTTGAGCCAGAGGATCGGTCCCCACATTACCCATAACCGTGTCTACCACGGGGACCGGCGTCGCGTGCGCGAGCACAGTTCCCTGAGGAACGACGGCCGTCTGTACGCCAACGTTAAGGACGAGGATAAACGGGTCATCGCTCCCCTTAACGAGCGTTTGAGCGGCCACTAGATCCAGCCCGTTTTCCCCAGCCCTCGAGTGCCCTAACAGAATTCCCTGGTCCAGAACACCGGGCACGAAAGGCCGACGCAAGCGAAGGGGCACGAGCATTTGCGCCCCGGGAGGTACACGCACCGTCCGAGTGACGAACGCTTGTATCGACGCGCACGCTGCCCTTGAGGTGACAGGGGAAGGCAGGAATGTTACCCGTCGGCCCGAGGGAAGCTCGATGCAACCCTGATCAATTAGAATTTTAATCGGCATTTTGCCCAAAAAGTCCGTCCCCAACAAGCACGGAACCGCCAGCGAGGACGAGACTAATATCGGCCCGGAGAGTTTGATATCGCCAATGCAAATTTGTGCTCGAATTTGGCCTATGATGCCCAGCGAACCCCCGTTCGCTGCGTAACACGGAACGCTGACTGGGAGCAAGGGGCGGCTTTGACCGGGAAGAATATTATAAATCAAGTCTGACACAATGGTCGCCGAAGCTCCCGTATCGAAGAGGATACGCACCTCGACCCCGTCAATGCGACCCGCGACCACGGACGAGCCTGCCGACGCAGCAACAATGCGGTGGGCCAATTCCGTCCACTGCCCCGGCCCGAGCACCCTCTCGACCCCGCCGCCACCCAACAAACCAATGGGCGTACCCCGAGGCCCGTACACCGAAACGCGCGAGGTGGGGACAGGTGTGTGCACAGGCCGAGCATTTGGGGTGCCGCGACTTGCCGGGTTGCGATGCGGAGGCCTGTAGGCTGGAGCGCCGTCCGACCGTCCCGGCTGTCATTGACGAGGCGCCCGGCATTCCGCAGCCACGTGGCCCTTGCGGCCACAGTTGTAGCACGTGATGAGCGCCTTGGGGTGCTCCTGGCGATCCAGTGTTGTCCGAGCCGGCCTCCCTCCGGATCTCCACTCCACCGGGCGAATCGCCGCGAAGACCTCCTCGGAGGGGGGGATGGTCGGCGTCCCAGCGCACACCGCAGCTGCGCCCTTGGGGACGAGAGGTGATCGACGCTGCGCTATCTGGTGCGCGTGGATGTGTCTTGCTGCCCGCAAGGAGCACATGTCCGCGTTTTCCTCTGCGACGATGACGATCTGTAGCTCCTGGGCCAACGCCAGGAGCTTCTCCGTCACCATCGTGTCCACCCCTTCGCCGT
Source organism: Petromyzon marinus (assembly GCF_010993605.1). NCBI lineage: Eukaryota > Metazoa > Chordata > Hyperoartia > Petromyzontiformes > Petromyzontidae > Petromyzon > Petromyzon marinus. The sequence goes on along the minus strand of NC_046138.1, from coordinate 925,412 downwards.
CCATCCGCGGGAAAGCCGCTTTTGCGAGGGCCAGGAGAGCCGTGCGATACGCCAGCGGTGGCTCCTTCTGGCCCCTGCACCGCTCGTGGAAGAGTTTGCGGCAGTCCGACGATGGCCCGTAGACTATGGTGAGGACCTGGAGCGCCGACTGTAGCGTAGATCGCGTTGATCTGGGAGCTGTGATGAGCGTAGCAAGGGCGTCATCGTCCAGCATGGCCGGTAGCGCACTCAACGCCTCATTGTCCGTCCAGCCAGCCATCTCTTGATGAGCGAGAAAGCGGTGTTGAAAGGCCCCCCAGTCGCCGCCGTCTGAAACGAACTCCTTCAACACCGGCAGGCGTTGTTGAAACGATGGCTTCGTCTCTGAGAGGTGCCGCGCGCCATCTCCGGCCTTTCCGCCGGTGATAGAGGGGCTGGGGACACCCTTCGGCGGTCGCGCAGGTAATGACGATGCGCCCGCCGATTGGTCCTGACAGCGGGTGTCCGTTGGTGATGACGTCACCACCGCTGATTGGCCCACAGCGTCCACGTGGAGCTGCGACCCTCCAATCGCCGTGGCGGACACTGTCATGGCGGCAAATCCGAAATCTGGTGGCTGTGTTTCGGCGGGAATGGCCGTTGAACGGCGTTCGTCTCTCTGCCGCCTTTGCGCCCGCAGCCCCACGCGGTTGATTTCCTCCAGCGTGGAAGCCGCGGCATACAGCAGCTCAGCCAGTCGAGAGTGAGCCGCCTGCAACCCGTCCTCCATCGGCGGCCACTCCTCCAGCGGCGGCTGTTGTTGGGGCGTCTGGGGCATCCCAGGATCGTCGGCCGCGGCCTCTGGCGCAATCCCAGGCGAGCCGTCCTCCTCCTGGGGTTCCTGTGATCGGTTTGTACTCCTTGTGTCCATTTTAAGACCACTTCTGACACCAGTTGTAGTGGGTTCCAGGGCACGGAGACGGCAGAATAGAAGCAGCACTATTTATTTAAACCTTAACAAGGGTTACACTAGAAGGGGTAGCGGCCCCTCCACCCGTATAACTCAGGAACACACCCCAGGCTCTCTAGCCTAAGCTCTAGGCTCCCAGTTCCTCCTGGTAGGGCTCTAAGAGAGGCTATCAGATCCGGCCCTGGTTAGGCACAGATCTTGGCACCCCGCCGACCAGACCGGCCCTTAGAAGGACTCTGACTCTGGGGCTCTGGGGCCGAACCACTGGCTTGCTGTGCCGGCCCTGAAAAGGGCAGCGGTCACAGGCGTTCCAGGGTCTCACCTAGCTGGCCTTCTTTCTTCACTGGTTGCTTCAGCCTCGGGCCCCACACTCTGCCTCGAGCTCCCTGGCTCCCCGCACTTTATACCCACTGGAGCCTTAGCGGACGTTGTTGTAGCCACCAAGGTGTGGGTGAACCACACCTTCCCGTGCCATGTGTTTATTCCCCATAGCACCCCTACACTAGTAACGAATTGTAAATGTTGTAGTGGGTTTAACTCTCCAACACACAGCAACCGGTTAGCGCTGTACTAGTAACGAATTGTAAATGTAGTAGTGGGTTTAATTCTCCAACACACAGCAACCAGTTAGTGCTGTACTAGTAACGAATTGTCACTGTAGTAGTGGGTTTAACTCTCCAACACACAGCAACCGGTTAGTGCTGTACTAGTAACGAATTGTAAATGTTGTAGTGGGTTTAACTCTCCAACACACAGCAACCGGTTAGCGCTGTACTAGTAAGGAATTGTAAATGTAGCAGTGGGTTTAATTCTCCAACCCACAGCAACCGGTTAGTGCTGTACTAGTAACGAATTGTAAATGTTGTAGTGGGTTTAACTCTCCAACCCACAGCAACCGGTTAGTGCTGTACTAGTAAGGAATTGTAAATGTTGTAGTGGGTTTAACGCTCCAACACACAGCAACCGGTTAGTGCTGTACTAGTAACGAATTGTAAATGTTGTAGTGGGTTTAACTCTCCAACACACAGCAACCAGTTAGCACTGTACTAGTAACGAATTGTAAATGTAGTAGTGGGTTTAACTCTCCAACACACAGCAACCGGTTAGTGCTGTACTAGTAACGAATTGTAAATGTAGTAGTGAGTTTAACTCTCCAACACACAGCAAGCGGTTAGTACTGTACTAGTAACGAATTGTGAATGTAGTAGTGGGTTTAACTCTCCAACACACAGCAACCGGTTAGTGTTGTACTTAGTAACGAATTGTAAATGTTGTAGTGGGTTTAACTCTCCAACACACAGCAACCGGTTAGTGCCGTACTAGTAACGAATTGTGAATGTTGTAGTGGGTTTAACTCGCCAACACACACAACCGGTTAGTGCTGTACTAGTAACGAATTGTAAATGTAGTAGTGGGTTTAACTCTCCAACACACACCAACCGGTTAGTGTTGTACTTAGTAACGAATTGTGAATGTTGTAGTGGGTTTAACTCTCCAACACACAGCAACCGGTTAGCGCTGTACTAGTAACGAATTGTAAATGTAGTAGTGGGTTTAATTCTCCAACACACAGCAACCGGTTAGTGCTGTACTAGTAACGAATTGTAAATGTTGTAGTGGGTTAACTCTCCAACACACAGCAACCGGTTAGTGCTGTACTAGTAACGACTTGTAAATGTAGTAGTGGGTTTAACTCTCCAACACACAGCAACCGGTTAGTGCTGTACGAGTAACGAATTGTAAATGTAGTAGTTAGTTTAACTCTCCAACACACAGCAACCGGTTAGTGCTGTACAAGTAACGAATTGTAAATGTTGTAGTGGGTTTAGCTCTCCAACACACAGCAACCGGTTAGTGCTGTACTAGTAACGAATTGTAAATGTAGTAGTGGGTTTAATTCTCCAACACACACCAACCGGTTAGTGCTCTACTAGTAACGAATTGTAAATGTTGTAGTGGGTTTAACTCTCCAACACACAGCAACCGGTTAGTACTACTAGTAACGAATTGTAAATGTTGTAGTGGGTTTAACTCTCCAACACACACCAACCGGTTAGTGCCGTACTAGTAACGAATTGTAAATGTTGTAGTGGGTTTAACTCTCCAACCCACAGCAACCGGTTAGTGCTGTACTAGTAACGAATTGTGAATGTTGTAGTGGGTTTAACTCTCCAACACACACCAACCGGTTAGTGCCGTACTAGTAACGAATTGTAAATGTTGTAGTGGGTTTAACTCTCCAACCCACAGCAACCGGTTAGTGCTGTACTAGTAACGAATTGTGAATGTTGTAGTGGGTTTAACTCTCCAACACACAGCAACCGGTTAGTGCTGTACTAGTAACGAATTGTAAATGTTGTAGTGGGTTTAACTCTCCAACACACAGCAACCGGTTAGTGCCGTACTAGTATTGAATTGTAAATGTTGTAGTGGGTTTAACTCTCCAACACACAGCAACCGGTTAGTGCCGTACTAGTAACGAATTATAAATGTTGTAGTGGGTTTAACTCTCCAACACACAGCAACCGGTTAGTGCTGTACTAGTAACGAATTGTAAATGTTGTAGTGGGTTTAACTCTCCAACACACAGCAACCGGTTAGTGCTGTACTAGTAACGAATTGTAAATGTAGTAGTGGGTTTAACTCTCCAACACACAGCAACCGGTTAGCGCACGGTGACATGGAAACGCGTTTGGCCGTTAGTCGCGATTCTAAACGTGGAGGTGAATAAATCCGGATGACCTGGAGAAAAATCAACGCGACCATCACAGAGAGAGAGACACGCAAACTTTAAATATACAGCAGGGGTCGGAGGTCAGGATCGAACCCACAATCTCCTGTATACCAGGCGAGGTAGTTAACATCCCCTAGCCACCGTGATAATGAGGATGAGAGAGAGAGACACGCAAACTCCACATATACAGCAGGGGTCGGGATCGAACCCACGATCTCCTGTATACCAAGCGAGGTAGTTAACATCTCCTCGCCACCATGATCATGAGGATGAGGGAGAGAGACACGCAAACTCCAAATATACAGCAGGGGTCGGAGGTCGGGATCGAACCCACGATTTCCTGTATACCAGGCGAGGTAGTTAACATCCCCTAGCCATCGTGATGATCATGAGGATGAGAGAGGGAGACACGCAAACTCCACATATACAGCAGGGGTTGGAGGTCGGGATCGAACCCATGATCTCCTGTATACCAGGCGAGGTAGTTAACATCTTCTAGCCACCGTGATGATCATGAGGATGAGAGAGAGAGAGAGACACGAAAACTCTAAATATACAGCAGGGGTCGGAGGTCGGGATCAACCCCACGACCTCCTGTATACCAGGCGAGGTAGTCAACATCGTGACCTCTCTCTCCCCGCACTCCGGTTGGCTCCCGCGGCGGCGGTGACCGCGCCCGCGGCCCGGCAACCTGAGCTCGAGTCCCGCTCGCGGGCGACAACACCGACAACGCCGACAACACCGACACCGCCGACAACACCGACAACACCGACAACACCGACACCGCCGACAACACCGACACCGCCGACAACACCGACACCGCCGACAACACCGACAACACCGACAACACCGACACCGACACCGCCGACACCGCCGACACCGCTGACAACGCCGACAACACCGACAACACCGACACCGCCGACAACACCGACACCGCCGACAACACCGACACCGCCGACAACACCGACAACACCGACAACACCGACACCGCCGACAACACCGACAACGCCGACAACACCGACAACGCCGACAACACCGACACCGCCGACAACGCCGACAACGCCGACAACGCCGACACCGCCGACACCGCCGACAACGCCGACAACACCGACACCGCCGACAACACAGACACCGCCGACAACACCGACACCGCCGACAACACCGACACCGCCGACAACGCCGACAACACCGACAACACCGACACCGCCAACACCGCCGACAACACCGACACCGCCGACAACACCGACACCGCCGACAACGCCGACAACGCCGACACCACCGACAACGCCGGCGACGATGACAACGCCGACAACACCGACAACACCGCCACCGCCGGCGACGATGACAACACCGACAACACCGACAACACCGACACCGCCGACGGCGATGGCGACGACGATGACGACGGTCAGAATCGGTCCCGGGGCCCCTTGGCCCTGGTCCCCGGGGTCGACTCGGCCTCGGTCGAGTCGACCCCGGGCCCCTTGGCCCGGAGCCCTTGGCCCTGGTCCCCGAGGCCCGAGTCGACCCGGGGCCCTTGACCCGGGGCCCCCTTGGCCCTGGCCCCCGAGGCCCGAGTCGACCCGGGGCCCCTTGGCCCTGGCCCCCGAGGCCCGAGTCGACCCGGGGCGGCGTGCGGTCAAAACATCGGCACCCAGGGGCGGCGTGCGGGCCACATGTCTCCACCAGCAGCCGTCATGGTGCCCCCGCTTGCCCTTGGCAGGTGCCCGGCAGAGCTTGCGAGGCCGCGTGGCGGACCGTTGCCTCGCCCACGCGGTCGATTCGCGAGGCGCGGGCTGCGGTGTGTACGGTAGGGCTGGACGATTTTGGGGGGGGGGGGGGAAATGTCCAGTTGCCGTTCAACATTTTTTTTTTTAAAGCGGAGCTTCATTTTCAGTAGTCACCGTGTAATAGATTCGCAACACGTGATGGAGCATTAGCACGTGACGCCACCAAAGTATGAACCGCTCGAAATAACCTAATGCCGGCGTGAGAACTCAAAGGTGTGAATCGCTTCCGACGTTAAATACAGAAAGTTGTGATAATTAAAAAAAACAACTAAAATCTATTCCGAACCCATCGGCCCCGCTCATCAAATTAATATTCACTGAAACATCTTTTAAAATCCATACTCTTTGGTTCTATTGGGTAAAGTCACGTAGGTGAAAATAAAATAATAAAATTCTCACGACGTTTCGGCCACAACACAAGCGGCCTTCATCAGGTGAAGGGACGAGACTGTCTGGTAGGACAGATCGTGGCTTTTTCACTCCAGCGCTGTCCTCCAGACAGTCTCGTCCCTTCACCTGATGAAGGCCGCTTGTGTTGTGGCCGAAACGTCGTGATTTTTGTTATTATTATTATTTTTTTTACCTACGTGACTTTACCCAATAGAACCAAAGAGCTATGGATCCTAGCAGTCACGAAAGCTTTAAATCTAGAACACATTTAAAATCGTCTCGCAAAACATTCGCGGAAAGCGGGTAAGGTTTCGCCGCATTCCCAAGCGGAAGTGTCCCGGGGCGCGACTGTACATCCACACACGCACACACACACACACACGCGTGGCACCGTGAAACCCGCCACCACCACCGCCACTGCAGCAGCAGCAGCAGCAGCAGCAGCGGGGGGGGGGGGGGCTTCTCCGCGGACCTGCCTGTCGACCGCTGACGCCGGGGGTCGCTGATTGCTGGCGAAGCGTCGCGCTCGCTCCGATTTGTGAATGTCGCGGTGGATTTGCTCTGCCATCACTCGGGCCGCGCCGGTGCCGTGCCAGGAGCGAGCCAGGCCTAGCTCCGTGTCGGGCCCGTGGCGGGGCTTGACGGAGCCGTGGCGGGGCTTGACGGAGCCGTGGCGGGGCTTGACGGAGCCGTGGCGGGGCTTGACGGAGCCGTGGCGGGGCTTGACGACGCGTTTGTATCTAACGCCTGAGCAGGCGCCCGCCTCTATCCGTATCTATATCTATATATATTTAAAAAAAAAAAAGAGGGAAATTTTGTGATTGTGTGCGTCTGTTGGGGATGTTCAGCGTACTTCCCGACACGCGGCGAACTTGGCATTTGCCATGCGGGTAGCTTCCAGACTGGTACACCATGCAAAAAAGTATAAAAATAGACTTTTGTGTTTTGGGGGGGGTGGGTGGCAGGGTGGGGGGGGGGCGCAATAATGGATGTATTTTGCACGGCGAGTGAGCGGTGATGTCACATCTGTGACGTCACATCTGTGACGTCACATCTGTGACGTCACATCTGTGACGTCACATCTGTGACGTCACATCTGTGACGTCACATTTGTGACGTCACATCTGTGATGTCACATCTGTGACGTCACATCCATGATGTCACAGATGTGATGTCACCCGCACGCGACAGCGTCGTGCCTGCTGACGTCACACGGTGTGCCTGCTGACGTCACGCGGAGTGCCTGCTGACGTCACGCGGCCTGCCTGCTGACGTCACGCGGCGGCGCGCCTGCTGACGTCACGCATCCCCCCCCCTCCCCCACCCTCCGCGTAGGCCGTGTATTAATCGAAGCCGGGTAGTAGAGCGAGTGATCAATAATTGAGTTCCCCCTTGGAAGGCAGAGCCGCTGGTGCCGCTGTTTCACGGACGCAGCACCAGCAGCTGCGGTGGTTTCACCCTCAAAGAGAGTGGCGATGATTGCTGCTGCGTGGCGTAGCCTAGGGAGGGGGCACCCCCAGCGGCAGCTGTCCCCGTGTGACACACTCACAGCGCGATCGTCAACGCAGGAAGACGCTGCTGCTGGTGCTGCTGTTGCTGTTTCACAGACGCAGCACCAGCAGCTGGGGTGGTTTCACCGTCAGGGGGTGGCGATGATTGCTGCTGCTGGCTCTGTGTATGTGTGCGGTGGTGTAGCGGTTAGCGCTACGCTGCGCTATGAACCCGGCGACCCAGGTTCGATTCCCGCTCACGGCCACGACGATTACCTGAACCGGTCCTGGGTCCTCCCTAGGTCGACTCGGCCTCAAATGAGTAGCTGGTGCGGTGTGTAGTGGTAAACATCGCCACTGGGGAGACAAAGGCGGTCGGGCGTGGTGCTGGCCACCCACCCCCTCGTGTACCGTTCCGGCCTTCATAGGTGCTCGCTAACAGCACTTGCCCCTACAGTCTGTTAAGGCTATATGGAGGATTTTTGTCTTTGTGTGAGTGTGTGTATGTGAGTGTGTGTGAGTGTTTGTATGTGAGTGTGTGAGTGTATGTATGTGAGTGCGTGTGTGAGTGTGTGTGTATGTTGCTCCGCACGAAGCTTCAGGTCTTCTCGGCCACGGTCATTCCGTCCCTTCTCTACGCTTGCGAAACGTGGACCCCCTTAATGGAACATCTTCGCCGGTTAGAAACATTTAGGCTGGCCTGCCTACGATCCATCCTGGGTTTAACCAGACTGGATTGTGTGAGGAGCTCACAAATCCTTGAAAGATCTGGGCAGGGTCCCATCGGTGAGCTCCTCCGGCAGGCAAGGCTGCGATGGCTGGGTCATGTAGCCCGCATGCCCAGCCACCGCATGCCGAAACAGCTTTTGTTTGGCCGGATTGAGGGGGCTAAGCGGGCGCGGCACGGGCTAGAGAAGAGATGGAGTGATGTGGTACAGGAGGACGTGGAGCTGAGTGGACTTGCCGATGACCGGTACCAGCGGTGGCAAGATCGGCCTCTGTGGAGGAGGCTCGTGAAGGATGCTACTGGGCAGTTGGAGGCAGTCGCCCTCCAACAACAACGGAGGGCGGAGGAGCGACGCTCAGAACAATGAGGGGAGCGCAGGGTGGCTAAAGCACAGCAGGTTGGCACAGTAGGGGGCACAGGTGGTGCATCAGCCAGTCATTTCAGTCGACCCGTGGCACCTGGGTCTGCCCAGTGACCTGCCAGCGGGCGTTCGACACTTCACGTGGCCTCACGGTGCACATAGCCTGGCACAAGCGTCGTGGTGACGTCACCGCCACTTAGTGGCGAATGGCGGTTGTTGTTGTGTATATGTGTATGTGAATGTATGTATGTATGTGTGTGAGTGTGTGTATGTGTGTGTGTATGTGTGTGTGTATGTGTGTGTATGTGTGTATGTGAATGTATGTGTGTGTATGTGTGTGTATGTGAATGTATGTATGTGTGTGTGTGAGTGTGTGTATGTGTGTGTGCGCGTGCCAGCGTGTGCGGCGTTGCATAGCCACCGCTGCTGCTGCTGCTGCCACTCGCCACAAGCAGCACTTGCCCCCGGCGTTGCGTGAAGGCTACACGGGGGACCTTTGTCTTTGTTGCGTGTGTGAGCAGTGGGCCGTGAGCCGGCCCTCATGATGGACATGGAGGAGGGGGTAGGGCCGCTGGGCGGCTGGGCGGACGCCATGCAGATGGCCAACATGGCCAGCATGATGGGTATGGGCGGTGGGTGTCACATCCACCACCAGCAGCAGCAGCAGCACGTCCACACTCACCAACACCACCACAATCACCAGCAGCACGTCCACACTCACCAACACCACCACAATCACCAGCAGCACGTCCACACTCACCAACACCACCACAATCACCATCACGTCCACACTCACCACCACCATGTCCACAACCACCACCACCACCACCACCACGTCCACAACCACCACCACTAGCACGTCCACACTCACCACCACCATGTCCACAACCACCACCACAATCACCATCACGTCCACACTCACCACCACCATCACTATCACGTCCACACTCACCACCACCATGTCCACAACCACCACCACCACAATCACCATCACGTCCACACTCACCTCCATCATCACCATCACGTCCACACTCACCACCACCATGTCCACAACCACCACCACATCCACACTCACCACCACCACAATCACCACCACCACGTCCACACTCACCACCACCATGTCCACAACCACCACCACCACAATCACCATCACGACGCTCACCACCACCACCACCACACTCACCACCACCATGTCCACAACCACCACCACCACAATCACCATCACATCCACACTCACCACCACCATGTCCACAACCACCACGTCCACAACCACCACCACCAGCACGTCCACACTCACCACCACCATGTCCACAACCACCACCACCACCACAATCACCATCACGACGCTCACCACCACTACACTCACCACACTCACCACCATCACCATGTCCACACTCACCACCACCACCAACACAACCACCATCACCACCACACTCACCACCACCACGTTCACACTCACCACCACCACACTCACCACCACCACACTCACCACCACCACGTCCACACTCACCACCATCATGTCCACAACCACCACCACCACACACACCAGCACCAACACAACCACAATCACCACCACCACACTCACCACCACCACCACGTCCATAATCACCAGCACCACATTTCTACCACCACACTCACCACCACGTCCACACCACCACAACACTCACCACCAACACACTCACCACCACCACACACCACCACCACGCTCACCACCACCACACTCACCACCAACACACTCACCACCACCACACTCACCACCACCATCACACTCACCACCATCATATCCATCACCTTGGTGAGTGTGGTGGTTGTGACTGTGAATGTGTTGGTGGTGGTGAGTGTGTTGGTGGTGGTGAGTGTGTTGGTGGTGGTGAGTGTGTTGGTGGTGAGTGTGGTGGTGGTGAGTGTGGTGGTTGTGAATGTGTTGGTGGTGAGTGTGTTGGTGGTGGTGAGTGTGTTGGTGGTGAGTGTGTTGGTGGTGAGTGTGGTGGTGGTGGTGAGTGTGGTGGTGGTGAGTGTGGTGGTTGTGAATGTGTTGGTGGTGAGTGTGGTGGTTGTGAATGTGTTGGTGGTTGTGAATGTATTGGTGGTTGTGAATATGTTGGTGGTTGTGAATGTATTGGTGGTTGTGAATGTGTTGGTGGTTGTTAATGTGTTGGCGGTGGTGAGTGTGGAGGTGGTGAGTGTGTTGGTGGTGGTGAGTGTGGTGGTGGTGGTGAGTGTGGTGGTGGTGGTGGTGAGTGTGGTGGTGGTGAGTGTGGTGGTGGTGAGTGTGGTGGTTGTGAATGTGTTGGTGGTTGTTAATGTGTTGGCGGTGGTGAGTGTGTTGGTGGTGAGTGTGTTGGTGGTGAGTGTGGTGGTTGTGACTGTGAATGCGTTGGTGGTTGTGAATGTGTTGGTGGTGGTAAGTGTGTTGGTGGTGAGTGTGGTGGTGGTGAGTGTGTTGGTGGTAAGTGTGGTGGTGGTGAGTGTGGTGGTGGTGAATGTGGTGTTGGTGAGTGTGTTGGTGGTGAGTGTGTTGGTGGTGAGTCTGGTGGTTGTGACTGTGAATGCGTTGGTGGTTGTGAATGTGTTGGCGGCGATGGTTGTGGATGTGGTGCTGTATGTGGTGGTTGTGGTGATCGTTGTTGTTGTTGTGGTAGTGGTGGTGATGGTGGTGGTCGTGGTGGTGGTGGTCGTAGTCGTTGTGGTGGTTGTCATAGTGGTGGTGGTGGTGACGTTGGTGGCAGTGGCGGAAGATGGTGGTGGTGGTGGTGGTGACGTTGGTGGTGGTGCTGGTGCTTTTCGCCGGATTGTGGAAACTCCCCAGGCATGGACGGCGGCGGCGGCGGCGGCGCCGGTTCCGGGTTCGAGCCCAGGATAGGGTTGCTGGGTTCGGCACCGCCTGGCATGGACTCCGGCTTCGACCCCATGGCTTTCACCGCCGGCATGAACGTCTACCAGAGCTTCTGCCAGCAGCAGCTGATGCCTCCCGGTCTGCAGCAGCAGCAGCAGCAGCCCAAGGAGATCATCCACTGCACCAACTGCACTCTCTTCCCACCCAATCCCAGTAAGGGAAGTCGCCGTCACCGCCGTCACCGCCGTCACCGCCGTCACCGCCGTCACCGGCGTCACCGGCGTCACCGTCACCGCCACCGTCATCTGCAAGCAGCACCGTAACATCATCCCCGCCGCGGTCACAGCCACCGCCCCGCCACAATCACCGCCACCGTGACATCATCGCCAACATGATGTCACCGTCGTCGCTGGCGCCGTCATCGGCGCCACCGCCATGATGTCGCAACCACCGCCATGATGTCACCACCACCATCATGATGTCACCACCACCATCATGATGTCACCACCACCGCTACCACCGTGATGTCACCACCACTACTATGATGTCACCACCACCATGATGTCACCACCACTACTATGATGTCACCACCACCATGATGTCACCACCACCACTACTATAATGTCACCACCACTACTATGATGTCACCACTATGATGTCACCACCACCATGATGTCACCACCACCATCATGATGTCACCACCACTACTATGATGTCACCACCACCATGATGTCACCATCACTACTATGATGTCACCACCTCTACCACCATGATGTTACCACCACCACTACTATGATGTCACCACCACCACCATGATGTCATCACCACCACCACTACTATGATACCACCACCACCATGATGTCACCACCACCATGATGTCACCACCACCACCATGATGTCACCACAACCATCATGATGTCACCACCACCATGATGTCACCACCACCACCATGATGTCACCACCACCACCATGATGTCACCACCACCACTATGATGTCACCACCACCACCATGATGTCACTACCACTACTATGATGTCACCACCACCACCACCACCAACACCATGATGTCACTACCACTACTATGATGTCACCACCACCGCGTCGTCGGCGCGTCGCGGTGGAACGCGTCACCGCATCACCGCGTCACCGCGTCGCGTCGTTCCACCCCCCCCGCCCCCCCCCAGACCTGCCCCCGCCGTCCCTGCGCGAGCGCCCCCCCGGCTGCAAGACGGTGTTTGTGGGGGGCCTGCCGGAGGCGGCGAGCGAGGAGACAATCCGCGAGGTGTTTGAGAAGTGCGGCGAGCTCACGGCCCTGCGCAAGGGGAAGAAGAACTTTGCCCACGTGCGCTTTGCTCAGCCACAGGCCGTGGAGAGGGCCATATACCTGTCGGGTGAGGGGTGGTGCACACTCACTCACACTCACTCGCTCACACTCATTCACACTCACACACACTCACACACACTCCCTCACTCACACTCTCACACACACACACTCACACACACTTTCACTCACACTCACTCACACACTCGCACTCACGCACTCTCATAAACACACTCACACACACTCACACTCACACACTCACACACTCACGCTTTGCTCAGCCACAGGCCGTGGAGAGGGCCATATACCTGTCGGGTGAGGGGTGATGCACACACTCGCGCACACACACAACAACAACAACCGCCATTCGCCACTAAGTGGCGGTGACGTCACCACGACGCTTGTGCCAAGCTGGCAGGAGGTCACGGGGCAGACTCAGGTGGTGCCACGGGTAGACTGACTGAGATGACTGGCTGATGCACCACCTGTGCCCCCTACTGTACCAACCTGCTGTGCTTTAGCCACCCGACGCTCCGCTCGTTGTTCTGAGCGTTGCTCCTCCGCCCGCCGTTGTTGTTGGAGGGCGACTGCCTCCAACTGCCCAGTAGCGTCCTTCACGTGCCTCCTCCACAGAGGCCGATGTTGACACCGCTGGTACCAGTCATCGGCAAGTCCACTCAGCTCCATGTCCTCCTGTACCACATCACTCCATCTCTTCTCTAGCCCATGCCGCGCCCGCTTAGCCCCCTCGATCCGGCCGAACAAAAGCTGTTTCGGCATGCGGTGGCTGGGCATGCGGGCTACATGACCCAGCCATCGCAGCCTTGCCCGCCGGAGGAGCTCACCGATGGGACCTTGCCCAGATCTTTCAAGGATTTGTGAGCTCCTCACACAATCCAGTCTGGTTAAACCCAGGATGGATCGTAGGCAGGCCAGCCTAAATGTTTCTAACCGACGAAGATGTTCCATTAGGGGGGGGGTCCACGTTTCGCAAGCGTAGAGAAGGGAGGGAATGACTGTGGCCGAGAAGACCTGAAGCTTAGTGCGGAGCGACAGACCAGGTAGCTTCCACACAGCGTTACGCAACCGATGAAAAGATATTGCCGCTTGACTGATTCGGAGTGAGACCTCTGCTGTTAAACTGGAGCCGGTCATAAGCACACTTCCCAGGTATGGGAAACTCTCCACTCTCTCCACAACTGCCCCATCACCGATTGGGAGTTGTGGGGGTGGAGTGTTCGATGGTACAAAATACCCAGGCAGGTGCTTAGTTATGGTGGGGCTGATGGTAAGGCCCCATCTCTTAGTGGCACGCTCCAGTCTCAGCAGCAGTGTCTCCAACTCCTCCTCTGAATGAGCAGCTATTACCAAATCATCAGCATACATAACGTGGTTTAGCAATAGGGAGCCATCCCTTGACCGCACCCGGGCATCGATCAGCCTCCCATTATATCTGTACCATATGGAGATTCCCCCGGTACAGCTATTGAAGGCTTCACGAACTACGTGGTCGAAATAGATGTTAAATAATGTGGGAGCCAGAGGACATCCCTGTCGCACCCCAAGGTGTAAAGGGAAAGGCTCGGACTCCCAGCCACGTAGTTTTACCCGGGCCCGCTCACCATCATGAAGGTCCTTAATGATCGTGAGAAGAGGGTCAGGTACTCCAAAGGCACGAAGAACAACCCAGAGCCCAGGCCTATGGATGGTATCATAGGCCTTGACCAGGTCAATAAAGCAGAGATGTAGATCTTGCTGGAATTCCCTACACCTCTGCTGTAGCAGACGGACAGAAAATATGGCATCTGTGCAGGACCGCCCTTTCCTGAAACCGCACTGGGGCTCCGCAAGCCTCTCCTCAGCGTGCCTGGCAAGGCGATGTTGAATAATCCTTGCCAGGACCTTTCCCGGCACACTGAGGAGTGAAATGCCCCTGTAGTTGTTACAGTCTGTGCGGCCCCCCTTCTTAAAGAGGGGGACCACCAGGGCATCCTTCCAATCCTGCGGAACCAGTCCAGTGATCCAGACTGTTATGATGTCATATAGGGCAGTCTGTGCACAAACTCCACCCTCCCTCAGCATTTCGCTTGGGAGATCATCTCTGCCCGTTGCCTTTCCTGGTCTCAGACTCCGGATTGCCCTCAGTACTTCCTCAACAGATGGCACCTCAGCCAGCCACTCACAGGGGGTGACTTCTTCCAATATTTGAGGCACCACAGCCTCAGCAGGGTCATCCTCACTTTATGCCACGATGTTTTCCTGGCTGAGGGATTTTCCCTCCCCCTGGACCTCACAGAAATGCTCAGCAAATCTGCAAACCTGTTCCTGGGGGTCGGAGATTGGATCACCGTTTTTTTCCCCTAATGATGGTAATAGGTGTGACGCTGCAGGTTACTTTTTTGATGGAGTTAAATAGAGATTTGTGATCGCGGGCCACTGAGGCAGACTCCATCTCCTCAGCAACCCGCGACCACCACCCATCCTTGCAGCGCCTCACGGCTCTCCGAACCTCCGAGCGAAGGTTGCGGTAAGCCTTTTCATTCTCTGACGTGGGATTCTGTAGCCGCTGACAGTGGGCCTGTCGCTTTTTCTCAACCATCCTGAACACCTCCTCTGTCAGCCAGGGTCTCTGGGGAGGTCGTGACCGTGTACCCACAGCAGACATTGCAGCCGCATGAGTCACAGTTCTAAACCTCGCCCATTTCCCCTCGACATCAGGAGGAGTGGGGGACGATGCCAACCCCAGCCGCAGGCGATGATGAAATTCTCGCTTGCAACTTTCATCAGATAACTGAGACCAGGCCACTTTTGGTTGGAATGGGGTCCTGGGTGTACACCCACCACCGGAGCGGAAGAATGACAGGCGCATCTTACAGATGACTAGTCGATGGTCAGAGGGCAGATCAGCTCCACGGTAGGTCCTGGTGTCAAGGACATGGGCTCGCATCCGCTGGTCCGTCACTATGTAGTCCAGCAGATGTTCTTGCTTGGACCCGGCATGCATCCATGATGTTGTGTGGATGCGCCGATGCCGGAACAGCGTGTTGGTAATTACAAGCCCATGGGCTGCACAAAAATCTAGCAGCCTCCTACCGTTGTTATTGAGCTGATCCGGCCCATGCCCTCCAATCACTCCAGATCAGGTGCCAGTATCATGACCAACTCGGGCATTGAAGTCACCCAACATGATGACTCTATCCCGAGGGGCCACTTTAGCCAGCACCTGTGACAGGAGGTCATAGAAGGCATCTGACTCATCGGCTTTGCCTGCATCCCTCCACGGATGTTCGTCTTCGGTGGGGGCATAAGTAACCACGACCACCAATACTCGCCTCCGATTGATGGGAAGGCATGCCCAAAGTAACCTGGTACTTACAGCTTCCCACACCTCACCGCCACGCTCCCACGCCCCCCTTCATTCTTTTGTTCAAAAGAAGAGCCACACCCTGTTGTTTGGCAGTCTGCTGCCCCGAGTAGAGGACTGTCCACCCCTCATGGTGGCAGGAGCCAGAACCGGTCCACCGGACCTCCTGAATGCCACAGAGATCCAGGCGGTACCGGTCCAGCTCCCGACAGGAGTGGTAGCCTCTCCTCCGCAGTGAGCGTTCGAACATTCCACGTGGCCATCCGTAGTGGTTTTTCGTTGTTTCTGGAGGAGCCCCGAGGGTAGAGATTCAATCTCCTGGCTCCGCCAATTGGGGTTTGGCCGGGAGACGTCATAGACGCCTGTCCCCCCGGGGCCTCCGGCACAAGCTTATTTGTTACATATTTAAGTCGTAGTTTAGTGGTAATTTATTGAAGGTGGAGTTACCAGCCCCTCACACCCGTCCAGAGCCCCCGTTTAGCCCCTGTGGTGGTCGCAGACACCATGAGGGGAGGAACCAATCGGAATTGGCCCTCCCCCCACAGCACTGTCCACGACAGAGTTGCCCTTCTGGCACCGCGAGGAGGTAGGGGGTTGTTTTGCCGGACACTCACACACACACACACACTCGCACACACTCACACACACACTCACACACTCGCACACACTCACACACACTCACACACACTCACATCACACACACTCACACACTCCCATCCACCCACCCACCCTCCCATCCATCCACCCACCCTCCCATCCACCCACCCTCCCACCCTCCCATCCACCCAGCCTCCCATTCACCCTCCCATCCACCCACCCTCCCACCCACCCTCCCATCCACCCACCCTCCCACTCACCCTCCCATCCACCCACTCTCCCACCCTCCCATCCACCCACCCTCCCACCCACCCTCCCACCCACCCTCCCACCCACCCTCCCACCCACCCACCCACCCACCCACCCTCCCACCCACCCTCCCATCCACCCACCCTCCCACTCACCCTCCCATCCACCCACTCTCCCACCCTCCCATTCACCCACCCTCCCACTCACCCTCCCACCCACCCACCTACCACACCCACCACCCCACCCCCCACCCCTACCCCACCACCCACCACCACCGCCGCCCCTCCCGCAGGCTACCGCATGCGCATCGGCGCCAGCAGTGACAAGCAGGACCTGGGCCGCCTGCACGTGGACTTTGCGAGCGCGCGCGACGACCAGTACGAGTGGGAGTGCCGCCAGCGGGCGCTGGCGCGGGAGGAGCGCCACCGTCGCCGCGGCGACGCGGAGCGCCGCCGGTCGCCGTCGCCGCCGCCCATCTTCCACTACACGGAGCACGAAGCGTCGCAGCTCGTCGAGAAGCTCAAGGGTAGGGGGCCCCCCTGCTCGTCGTCGCCGCTCCTCGTCGTTGACGTCGTCGTCGTCGTCGTTGTTGTCGTTGTTGGCATTGTTGTCGTTGTTGGCATTGTCATTGTTGTCGTCATTGTTGTCATTGTTGTCATTGTCGTCATTGTCGTCGTCATTGTCGTCATTGTTGTTATTGTCATTGTTGTCATTGTCGTCGTCATTGTCATTGTTGTCATTGTCATTGTTGTCATTGTCGTCATTGTCGTCGTCGTCTTTGTCGTCGTCATTGTCATTGTTGTCATTGTCGTCATTGTCGTTATTGTCGTTATTGTCATCGTCATTGTCGTTGTCATTGTTGTCATTGTCGTTGTTGTCATTGTCGTCATTGTTGTCATTGTCATTGTTGTCATTGTCGTCATTGTCGTCATCATTGTCATTGTTGTCATTGTCGTCATTGTCGTCGTCATTGTTGTGATTGTCGTCATTGTCGTCGTCATTGTCATTGTTGTCATTGTCGTCATTGTCATCGTCATTGTTGTCATTGTCGTTGTTGTCATTGTCGTCATTGTCGTCGTCATTGTCATTGTTGTCATTGTCGTCATTGTCGTCGTCATTGTTGTCATTGTCGTCATTGTCGTCGTCATTGTCATTGTTGTCATTGTCGTCATTGTCGTCGTCATTGTTGTCATTGTCATTGTTGTCATTGTCGTCATTGTCGTCGTCATTGTCATTGTTGTCATTGTCGTCGTCATTGTCGTCGTCATTGTTGTCATTGTCATTGTTGTCATTGTCGTCATTGTTGTCATTGTTGTCATTGTCGTCATTGTCGTCATTGTCGTCGTCATTGTCATTGTTGTCATTGTTGTCATTGTCATTGCTGTCATTGTCGTCATTGTCGTAATTGTCGTCGTCATTGTCATTGTCGTCGTCATTGTCATTGTTGTCATTGTCGTCATTGTCGTTATTGTCGTTATTGTCATCGTCATTGTCGTTGTCATTGTTGTCATTGTCGTTGTTGTCATTGTCGTCATTGTTGTCATTGTCATTGTTGTCATTGTCGTCATTGTCGTCGTCATTGTCATTGTTGTCATTGTCATTGTTGTCATTGTCGTCATTGTCGTCGTCATTGTCATTGTTGTCATTGTCGTCATTGTCGTCGTCATTGTTGTCATTGTTGTCATTGTCGTCATTGTCGTCGCCATTGTCATTGTTGTCATTGTCATTGTTGTCATTGTCGTCATCGTCGTCGTCGTCGTCATTGTCATTGTTGTCATTGTCGTCATTGTCGTTATTGTCGTTATTGTCATCGTCATTGTCGTTGTCATTGTTGTCATTGTCGTTGTTGTCATTGTCGTCATTGTTGTCATTGTCATTGTTGTCATTGTCGTCATTGTCGTCGTCATTGTCATTGTTGTCATTGTCGTCATTGTCGTCGTCATTGTTGTCATTGTCATTGTTGTCATTGTCGTCATTGTCGTCGTCATTGTCATTGTTGTCATTGTCGTCATTGTCGTCGTCATTGTCATTGTTGTCATTGTTGTCATTGTCGTCATTGTCGTCATTGTCGTCGTCATTGTCATTGTTGTCATTGTTGTCATTGTCGTCATTGTCATTGTTGTCATTGTCGTCATTGTCGTCGTCATTGTTGTCCTCATTGACATCGTCATTGTCGTCATTGTCGTCATTGTCGTCATTGTCGTCATTGTCGTTATTGTCGTCATTGACGTCATTGCCGTCATTGCCGTCATCGTCGTCATCGTCGTCATTGTCGTTATTGTCGTCGTTGACGTCATTGCCGTTATTGTCGTCATCGTCGTCATTGTCGTTATTGTCATCATTGTCGTCATCGCCGTCATCGCCGTCATCGCCGTCATCGTCGTCATCGTCGTCATCGTTGTCATCGTCCCCCGCCCACCACAGACGACAGCAAGTTCCCGAGCGCCATCAGCGTGCTGCTCACGTGGATGGAGCGCGGCGAGGTGAACCGCCGCACCTCCAACGCCTTCTACGCCATGGTGCAGTCCTCCAACAGCCACGTGAGGCGACTCACCAACGAGAAGGCAAGCCAGGAGGCGGAGCTGGAGCAGGCCCGAGAGCGCTTCAAGTGCTCGCTCGCCACCATCCTGCGCCAATGTGAGCGTGGCTGCCCTGCCGCCCCCCCTTGCCCTGCCGCCCCCCTTTGCCCGCCTGCCCCTTGCCCGCACGCTCGCAAAGACAGAGACCCCCCGGCGTGTAGCCTGTGACAGACCGTCGGGAGGGGCGGCGAGCGCCGTTAGCGAGCGGCTCGCGGAGGCGCCCGTGGAGGCTACCGGCACTTGCGACCGCACGAGGTGGGTGGGGGTGGTGTTGGGTGGGTGAGGTGGCCGTGTCGGTGGTGTTGGGTGGGTGGGGTGGCCGGTGCCACCACGCCCGGTCCGCCTTTGCCTCTCCCGGTTTGGCGAATGTTTTATTACCGCCGCCGCCGCCGCTACACACCGCACCAGGTACTCATTGTAGGCCGAGTCGACCTATGGCAGGGGAGGCCCGGGACCGGTTCGGATAATCGTCCCCGGCGGTGTTGGCCGTGAGCGGGAATCGAACTCGGGCAGCCGGGTCCGTGGCGCACGCGCAGACGCACGTAGCGCTACGTGCCGTACGTACGTACGTGGCGCTGCGTGTGTACGTACGTACGTGGCGCTGCGTGTGTACGTACGTACGTAGCGCTACGTACGTACGTACGTACGCACCTCATCGCCCGCGCCCCGTAGCTCATCGCTAGTCCCCCACCTCTTCGCCGTGACGTCCGAGCGTGCGGTCGTCTCTCCCCTCTCCCCGCTATCAGGTGGTCGTGGTGGAGAGGTAAGGCACGGGGTGGTGTGTGTGTGTGTGGGTGGTGTGTGCGTGTGGGTGATCGTGTGTGGGTGGATGGTAGCGCAGTGTTGGTGTGTGGGTGGTCGTGGGGTGGTTGGGTGGATGGGTCGGTGGGGTGGGTGGGTGGGTGTGGGGGGTTGAGTGGGTGGTGGGGTGGGGGGTGGGGTGGGTGGTGGAGTGGGGTGTGGGTAGGTGGATGGGTGGTGATGTTGGGGGTGGGGTCCGGTGGGTGGTGGGGTGGGTGGATGGATGGGGGGTGGGGTGGGTGGATGGGTGGTGGGTGGTGTGGGTGGGTTGTTGGTGGGACGGGTGGGTGAGTGAATATGTGGGTAGGTGGGGTGGGTGAGTGAATGTGAATGTGTGGGTGGGGTGGGCGGGTGAGTGGGCTGGTGGACGGGTGGGCAGGCGGGTGGGTGGCTGGGTGAGCGGGTGGGTGGCTGGGTGAGCGGGTGGGTGGGTTGGTGAGCGGGTTGGTGGGCGGGTTGTTCAGTAGGTTGGGTGGGTGGGTGAGTGAGTGAGTGGGTGGGTAGGTAGGTGAGTGAGTGGGTGAGTGAGTGAGTGAGTGGGTAGGTGAGTGAGTGAGTGGGTGGGTGGGTGAGTGAGTGAGTGGGTAGGTTGGTGAGCGGGTTGGTGGGCGGGTCGTTGAGTAGGTGGGTGGGTGAGTGAGTGAGTGAAGTTGGTGAGTAAGTGAGTGGGTGGGTGAGTGAGTGGGTGGGTGGGCGACTGGGCGAGGGATAGAACTGACCAGGCGAAGGGCGTGGCCTCTGCTGTTTCGGGGCGTGGCCGTACACTTTGGCCACGCCCCCACCCTCCACCTTTACCCCACCACCACCACGTAACTCCCTGCTGAGACGCAGGACAAAGCAGCCGCAGGGCCGTGGCCGCTGCGCCGGCACGGCGGGAAGCGACTCCACAGCCCGTCGTAAGTTTTGGCATCGTCGCGGTACGGCCCGGGCTGGTGGGTGGGTGGGCTGGACCCCATCACCGCCCCCACCACCCTGCGCTCCCCTCCACCAATAACCCTCCCCCTCCCTGCTTCCACCCCCCGCCCCCCGCCCCTACCCGCCTACCCCAAAGTCGAACAGATCATGGCGGTTTTCAACACCGCCAAGAAGCAGAGGACCTGGGACCACTTTACGAAAGCGCAACGAAAGAACATTGAGATGTGGAGCAAGCACGCCGAGGTGAGCACCGCCCAGCCACCCACGACCAACCGCCCCCCCCCCCCTCACGCCAACTTGGCCAAGCGGTAGGCATCATCTCGTTGCCGGAGTGAGAGTCACACCGGGAGGTTCAGGGCAGCTAGCGGTAGAGACAATCTTGTTGCCGGAGCGAGAGTCACACCACGGGGTTCAGGGCAGCTAGCGGTAGAGACAATCTCGTTGCCGGAGTGAGAGTCACACCGGGAGGTTCAGGATAGCTAGCGGTAGGGACTATCTTGTTGCCGGAGTGAGAGTCACACCGGGAGGTTCAGGGCAGCTAGCGGTAGAGACGATCTTGTTGCCGGAGTGAGAGTCACACCAGGAGGTTCAGGGCAGCTAGCGGTAGAGACGATCTTGTTGCCGGAGGGAGAGTCACACCAGGAGGTTCAGGGCAGCTAGCGGTAGAGACAATCTTGTTGCCGGAGTGAGAGTCACACCGGGAGGTTCAGGGCAGCTAGCGGTAGAGACAATCTCGTTGCCGGACTGAGCGTCACACCGTGGGGTTCAGGGTAGCTAGCGGTAGGCACCATCTCGTTGCCGGAGTGAGAGTCACACCGGGAGGTTCAGGGCAGCTAGCGGTAGGGAACATCTCGTTGCCGGAGTGAGCGTCACACCGGGAGGTTCAGGGCAGCTAGCGGTAGAGACAATCTTGTTGCCGGAGTGAGAGTCACACCAGGAGGTTCAGGACAGCTAGCGGTAGAGACGATCTTGTTGCCGGAGGGAGAGTCACACCGGGAGGTTCAGGGCAGCTAGCGGTAGAGACAATCTCGTTGCCAGAGGGAGAGTCACACCGGGAGGTTCAGGGCAGCTAGCGGTAGGCACAATCTCGTTGCCGGAGTGAGCGTCACACCAGGAGGTTCAGGGCAGCTAGCGGTAGAGACAATCTTGTTGCCGGAGTGAGCGTCACACCAGGGGGTTCAGGGCAGCTAGCGGTAGAGACAATCTTGTTGCCGGAGGGAGTGTCACATCGGGAGGTTCAGGGCAGCTAGCGGTAGAGACAATCTTGTTGCCGGAGCGAGAGTCACACCGGGGGGTTCAGGGCAGCTAGCGGTAGAGACAATCTCGTTGCCGGAGGGAGAGTCACACCGGGAGGTTCAGGGCAGCTAGCGGTAGGCACCATCTCGTTGCCGGAGTGAGAGTCACACCGGGAGGTTCAGGGCAGCTAGCGGTAGAGACAATCTTGTTGCCGGAGTGAGAGTCACACCGGGAGGTTCAGGGCAGCTAGCGGTAGAGACAATCTTGTTGCCGGAGGGAGAGTCACACCGGGAGGTTCAGGGCAGCTAGCGGTAGGCACCATCTCGTTGCCGGAGTGAGAGTCACACCGGGAGGTTCAGGGCAGCTAGCGGTAGAGACAATCTTGTTGCCAGAGCGAGAGTCACACCGGGAGGTTCAGGGCAGCTAGCGGTAGAGACAATCTTGTTGCCAGAGTCAGAGTCACACCGGGAGGTTCAGGGCAGCTAGCGGTAGGCACCATCTCGTTGCCGGAGTGAGAGTCACACCGGGAGGTTCAGGGCAGCTAGCGGTAGAGACAATCTTGTTGCCGGAGGGAGCGTCACACCAGGGGGTTCAGGGCAGCTAGCGGTAGAGGCAATCTTGTTGCCAGAGCGAGAGTCACACCGGGAGGTTCAGGGCAGCTAGCGGTAGAGACAATCTTGTTGCCAGAGTCAGAGTCACACCGGGAGGTTCAGGGCAGCTAGCGGTAGAGACAATCTCGTTGCCGGAGGGAGAGTCACACCAGGAGGTTCAGGGCAGCTAGCGGTAGAGACAATCTTGTTGCCAGAGTCAGAGTCACACCGGGAGGTTCAGGGCAGCTAGCGGTAGAGACAATCTTGTTGCCGGAGTGAGAGTCACACCGGGTGGTTAAGGATAGCTAGCGGTAGGCACCATCTCGTTGCCGGAGTGAGCGTCACACCGGGAGGTTCAAGGCAGCTAGCGGTAGAGACAATCTTGTTGCCGGAGTGAGCGTCACACCAGGAGGTTCAGGGCAGCTAGCGGTAGAGACAATCTCATTGCCGGAGGGAGAGTCACACCAGGAGGTTCAGGGCAGCTAGCGGTAGAGAAAATCTTGTTGCCGGAGTCAGAGTCACACCGGGAGGTTCAAGGCAGCTAGCGGTAGGGACAATCTCGTTGCCGGAGTGAGCGTCACACCAGGAGGTTCAGGGCAGCTAGCGATAGAGACCATCTCGTTGCCGGAGTGAGCGTGACACCGGGGGGTTCAGGATAGCTAGCTGTAGGAACAATCTTGTTGCCGGAGTCAGAGTCACACCGGGAGGTTCAGGGCAGCTAGCGGTAGAGACAATCTTGTTGCCGGAGGGAGAGTCACACCGGGAGGTTCAGGGCAGCTAGTGGTAGAGACAATCTTGTTGCCGGAGGGAGCGTCACACCAGGGGGTTCAGGGCAGCTAGCGGTAGAGGCGATCTTGTTGCCGGAGTGAGAGTCACACCGGGAGGTTCAGGGCAGCTAGCGGTAGAGACAATCTTGTTGCCGGAGCGAGAGTCACACCGGGAGGTTCAGGGCAGCTAGCGGTAGAGACAATCTTGTTGCCGGAGTCAGAGTCACACCGGGAGGTTCAAGGCAGCTAGCGGTAGAGACAATCTCGTTGCCGGAGTGAGCGTCACACCAGGAGGTTCAGGGCAGCTAGCGATAGAGACCATCTCGTTGCCGGAGTGAGCGTGACACCGGGGGGTTCAGGATAGCTAGCTGTAGGGACAATCTTGTTGCCGGAACGAGAGTCACACCAGCGGGTTCAGGGCAGCTAGCGGTATGCACCATCTCGTTGCCGGAGTGAGCGTCACACCATGGGGTTCAGGGCAGCTAGCGGTAGGGACTATCTCGTTGCCGGAGTGAGCGTCACACCAGGAGGTTCAGGGCAGCTAACGGTAGGGACCATCTCGTTGCCGGAGTGAGCGTCACACCAGGGGGTTCAGGGCAGCTAGCGGTATGCACCATCTCGTTGCCGGAGGCAGAGTCACACCAGGGGGTTCAGGGCAGCTAGTGGTATGCACCATCTTGTTGCCGGAGTGAGCGTCACACCAGGGGGTTCAGGGCAGCTAGCGGTAGGGACAATCTCGTTGCCGGAGTGAGCGTCACACCAGGAGGTTCAGGGCAGCTAACGGTAGGGACCATCTCGTTGCCGGAGTGAGCGTCACACCAGGGGGTTCAGGGCAGCTAGCAGTAGGCACCATCTCGTTGCCGGAGGGAGAGTCACACCAGGAGGTTCAGTGCAGCTAGCGGTAGAGACAATCTTGTTGCCGGAGTCAGAGTCACACCGGGAGGTTCAAGGCAGCTAGCGGTAGAGACAATCTCGTTGCCGGAGTGAGCGTCACACCAGGAGGTTCAGGGCAGCTAGCGATAGAGACCATCTCGTTGCCGGAGTGAGCGTGACACCGGGGGGTTCAGGATAGCTAGCTGTAGGGACAATCTTGTTGCCGGAACGAGAGTCACACCAGCTGGTTCAGGGCAGCTAGCGGTATGCACCATCTCGTTGCCGGAGTGAGCGTCACACCATGGGGTTCAGGGCAGCTAGCGGTAGGGACTATCTCGTTGCCGGAGTGAGCGTCACACCAGGAGGTTCAGGGCAGCTAACGGTAGGGACCATCTCGTGGCCGGAGTGAGCGTCACACCAGGGGGTTCAGGGCAGCTAGCGGTATGCACCATCTCGTTGCCGGAGGCAGAGTCACACCAGGGGGTTCAGGGCAGCTAGTGGTATGCACCATCTTGTTGCCGGAGTGAGCGTCACACCAGGGGGTTCAGGGCAGCTAGCGGTAGGGACAATCTCGTTGCCGGAGTGAGCGTCACACCAGGAGGTTCAGGGCAGCTAACGGTAGGGACCATCTCGTTGCCGGAGTGAGCGTCACACCAGGGGGTTCAGGGCAGCTAGCAGTAGGCACCATCTCGTTGCCGGAGTGAGCGTCACACCGCGGGGTTCAGGGCAGCTAGCGGTAGAGACAATCTCGTTGCCGGAGGGAGAGGCCCCCCAGAATCATCATAAAAATTATCGGGATCTTTATTTCGACGATTGGAGGTGGAATCCGGTTGAGCTTAGGGCGTCACGGTGGCTCGGGAGTTGTTAATTACCTGGCCTGGTACGCAGGAGGGTCGTGGGTTCGATCCCGACCACGGCGCCTGCTGTATATTTGGAGTTTGCGTGTTTCTCTCTCTCTTCCCGTGGTCACTTGGATTTTTCTCCGGGTCCTCCGGCTTTCCCCCCCCCCACGCATAGAATCGATGTCACCACGCGTTTGGGAGTATTCGGCCACTGTACATTTCTCCTGGACGAGCCCACTAAGTTGAGCTGCTACCGTTTGTGGCCAGGTGACTTCTGAAAGAGAGATGCATGGTTCTTCTTGGACCTTTCCCGGTCAAGTAACGAAAAAAGTTCGTAGTTTCATCGTTTAAATTTTGATTTAAAGCTTTCGTGACTGCAGGGATTCATATGCTTGGTTCTTGCGGTAAAGTCACCACCACGTAGAAGGGAAACAATAAAATAATAAAAATATAAAACAATAAAATTTCTCACGACGTTTCGTCTGCAACACAAGCGATCATCATCAGGTGTGCTGTGGTTTTCACAAACCACGGCAAGAACATTTTCTTGCTGTGATTTTCACACCTGATGATGATTGCTTGTGTTGCAGTCTAAACGTCGTGAGAATTTTATCGTTCTATATTTTTAGTATTTTATTGTTTCTCTTCTACGTGGTGGTGACTTTACCGAAAGAACCAAGAATATGTTTCATCGTTTAGTTTTCTGGGGTCTGGCGGGGGGTGAGCAAGCCAGGCAGGCAGCCAGCCAGGTAGGCAGGCAGACGATGATAGTGGTGGTGTTTAGAGACAGCCATAGACCTACACAGAGACCCATAGACTCATCACGCAGAGACCCACAGACTCATCACACACAGACCCACAGACTCACCACACAGAGACCCATAGACTCATCACACAGAGACCCACAGACTCACCACACAGAGACCCACAGACTCACCACACAGAGACCCACAGACTCATCACACAGAGACCCACAGACTCATCACACAGAGACCCACAGACTCACCACACAGAGACCCACAGACTCATCACACAGAGACCCACAAACTCACCACACAGAGACCCAGAGA
>NC_046138.1:848952-893952 GCF_010993605.1 Petromyzon marinus | reverse complement strand
TGAAGGAGGAGAATGACAGCCTGCGCTGTCAGCTGGACGCCTACCGCAACGAGCTGGAGCTGCTGCGGCAGGAGCACCGGCTGGGCCTGCTGATGCCGCCGCCGCCGCCGCCGGCGCCGGCGCCGGCGCCGGCGCTGCCCGCGACCGACGGTGCCGGCGGGGAGGCGGGCGCCAGGAGCCCGCAGCAGGTGCAACTGCTGCAGCAGGCTCTGCAGTGGATGCAGCAGGTGGGGTGTTGGGAGTGGTGCACAGCCGACCACAGTCCGTGTTGTCGGTGTTGGTGTCACGCACTCGCTCACTCACACACTCACACACAGACACACACCACACTCACTCACACACAGACACCACACTCGTTCACTCACTCACTCACTCACACCACACTCGCTCACTCGTTCACTCACACACTCACACACACACCACACACATCACACTCGCTCACTCGCTCACTCGCTCACTCACACACTCACACACACACCACACACCACACTCACTCACACACAGACACCACACTCGTTCACTCACACACTCACACACACACCACACTCGCTCACTCGTTCACTCACTCACACACACACACACCACACTCACTCACACACAGACACCACACTCGTTCACTCACTCACTCACACGCACCACACTCGCTCACTCGTTCACACACACACCACACACACATCACACTCGTTCACTCACACACACACACCACACTCGCTCACTCGTTCACTCACACACTCACACCGCACGCACACTCACACTCGTTCACTCACACACTCACACCACACCCACTCACACTCACTCGCTCACACTCACACTCTCATTCACACTGACTCACTCACACTCACACCACACCCACACCACACTCACTCACTCGTTCACTCACACACTCACACCACACCCACTCACACTCACTCGCTTACACTCACACTCTCATTCACACTCACTCACTCACACTCACACACTCACACCACACCCACACCACACTCGCTCACTCGTTCACTCATACACTCACACACTCACACCACACCCACACCATACTCACACTCGCTCACTCGCCCACACCACACAACACTCGCTCACTCACACTCTCATTCACACTCGCTCACACTCACTCGCTCACACACTCACACACACCACACTCACACTCTCATTCACACTCACTCACACTCACACACTCACACCACACCCACACTTACACTCGTTCACTCACACACTCACACCACACCCACACCACACTCGCTCACTCGTTCACTCACACACTCACACCACACCCACACTACACTCGCTCACTCACACACTCACACCACACCCACATCACACTCGCTCACTCGTTCACTCACACACTCACACTCGCTCACTCACACACTCACACCACACACACACCACACTCACTCGTTCACTCACACACTCACACCACACCCACACCACACTCGCTCACTCACACACTCAGATTACACCCACACCACACTCGCTCACTCGTTCACTCACACACTCACACCACACCCACCCACACCACACTCGCTCACTCACACTCTCATTCACACTCGCTCACACTCACTCGCTCACACTCACTCGCTCACACTCAGACTCACACACACCACACTCACATTCGCTCACTCACACTCTCATTCACACTCGCTCACACTCACTCACACAAACCACACTCGCTCACTCACACTCTCATTCACACTCACTCGCTCACTCACACCACACCCACATCACACCCGCTCACTCACACTCTCATTCACACTCACTCGCTCACACACTCACACACTCATTCACACACACTCACATACACTCACACACACCCACACCACATCACACTCGCTCACTCACACACTCACACAACACTCACTCTCATTCACACTCACTCACACTCACTCGCTCACACACTCACACACTCATTCACACACACTCATATACACTCACACACACCCACCCCACATCACACTCGCTCACTCACACACTCACACAACACTCACTCTCGCTCACACATACACTTACACACTCACACACACCACACTCACACACACTCACACACTCACACACACACTCACACGCTTACACACCCACACCACACTCACCCTCTCACACACTCACACACACCACACTCACACACACTCACTCACACTCGCACACACCCACACCACATCACACTCGCTCACTCACACACACACACCACACCACTCTCACACACTCACTCACACTCACTCTCGCTCACACACACCCACACCACATCACACTCGCTCACTCACACACTCACTCTCAATCTCGCTCACTCGCTCACTCACACACACCCACACCACACTCATACACTCACACACACCACACTGACACACTCACACCACATTCACACACTCACACCCTCACACACACCACACTCACACACTCACACACACCACACTCACACACTCACACACACTCACTCAAACACTCACACACTCACACACACCACACTCACACACACACCCACACCACATCACACTTACTCACTCACACACTCACACACACACACCCACACCACACCACATCACACTCACTCACTCACACACACCCACACCACATCACACTCGCTCACTCACACACACACTCACACTCACTCACACTCAGACCACATCACACTCACTCACACAACACTCACACACACCACATCACACTCACTCACACTCACACACACCACACTCACACACACGCACACCACACTCACACACACTCACTCACACACACTCACACTCACACACACACTACACCACACTCACACACACACCACACTCACACACACCACACCACATCACACTCGCTCACACACTCACACACACAACACTCACTTGCTCACTCTCACACTCATTCACACTCACTCGCTCACTCACTCACACTCACTCACACTCACACACACACTACACCACACTCACACACACCACACTCACACACACCCACACCACATCACACTCGCTCACTCACACTCATTCACACTCACTCGCTCACCCACACTCACACACTCACACACACCATACTCACACACACTCACAGACTCGCACTCACTCTCTCGCTCACACACACACTCACACACACCTACACCACACTCACTCACACTCACACACACACACTCGCTCACTCACACCCACACCACACCACATCACACACTCACTCTCGCTCACACACTCACTCACACACACCACATCACACACTCACATACTCACTCACACCACATCACACTCACTCACTCACTCACACACACCACATCACACACTCACACTCACTCACTCTCGCTCACACACTCACTCACACACACCACATCACACTCACACACACACACACACTCACTCACACCCACACACACCCACACACTCACTCACACACACCACATCACACACTCACACTCACACACACACACTCACACACACCCACACACTCACTCACACACACCACATCACACACTCACTCTCGCTCACACACTCACTCACACACACCACATCACACACACACACCACATCACACACTCACACACCACACTCACACACACCCACACACTCACTCACACACACCACATCGCACACTCACTCTCGCTCACACACTCACTCACACACACCACATCACACTCACACACACACACCACATCACACACTCACACACCACACTCACACACACCCACACACTCACACACACACACCACATCACAACACACTCACACACACCACATCACACACACCCACACACTCACTCACACACACCCACACACTCACTCACACACTCACACACCACACTCACACCTACACACTCACTCCCACACACCACATCACACACTCACACACACCACACTCACACACCCACACACTCACTCACACACACCACACCACACTCACACACACATACTCACTCACACACAACACACTCACTCACACTCACACCACATCACACACTCACACACCACACTCACACACACCCACACACTCACACACACACACTCACTCACACACACACACTCACACACACACACACTCACTCACACCACACACACTCACACACACACTCACTCACACTCACACACACCACATCACACAAACCCACACACTCACTCACACACACCACATCACACACACACACCACCCACACACTCACACACACCACACACACCCACACACTCACTCACACACACCACATCACACACACACACCACCCACACACTCACACACACCACACACACCCACACACTCACTCACACACACCACATCACACACTCACACACCACACTCACACACACTCACACTCACATACTCACACCACATCACACACTCACACACACCCTCACACTCACACACACCACATCACACACTCACACACCACACTCACTCACACACACCACATTACACACTCACACACCACACACCACACCCACACACTCACTCACTCACACACACACTCACACACACACACCACACTCACCCACACACTCACCCACCACACACACCCACACACTCACACACACACCACATCACAACAACAACACTCCCCCAACACTCCCCTTGTCGTGCTTCCACGCCCCGCGCCCCCCCCCCCCGCAGCAACTGCTCAAGGTGAAGGAGGAGTCAAGGGCCCGTGAGCAGGAGGCAGAGCGCCTGCAGGAGGACAAGCGCAGCGCCGAGACCGCCCTCCGCAGCCTGCAGCAGCAGCACCGCAGCCTGCAGCAGCAGCAGCAGCAGCAGCAGCAGGAGCAGCAGCAGCTTCAAGAGCAGCAGCAGCAGCAGCAGCAGCAGCTACAAGAGCAGCAGCAGCAGGGGCAGCAGTCGCCACCAGCGGCTCAGACGGAGCACGCTGACGCGGTGAGCCAGACGCACGGAGACACACGGAGATGAATAGAGACACATAGAGACCCACAGAGATGCATAGAGATGCATAGAGATGAATAGAGATGCATAGAGACACACAGAGACCCACAGAGACCCACAGAGACACATAGACACCCACAGAGATGAATAGAGATGCATAGAAACCCACAGAGACCCACACAGACCCACAGAGACTCACAGAGACCCCCAGAGACCCATAGAGACTCACAGAGACCCACAGAGACCCACAGAGACCCACAGAGACCCACAGAGATGCATAGAGATGCATAGAAACCCACAGAGACCCACACAGACCCACAGAGACTCACAGAGACCCCCAGAGACCCATAGAGACTCACAGAGACCCACAGAGACCCACAGAGACCCATAGAGACTCACAGAGACCCACAGAGACCCACAGAGACCCACAGAGACCCACAGAGACACACAGAGACCCACAGAGACACACAGAGACCCACAGAGACCCACAGAGACAAACAAAGACCCACAGAGATGAATAGAGACCCACAGAGATTCATAGAGACCCACAGAGATTCATAGAGACCCACAGAGACCCACAGAGACACATAGAGACCCACAGAGACACATAGAGACCCACAGAGACACACAGAGACCCACAGAGACCTACAGAGACCCACAGAGACTCGCAGAGACACACAGAGACCCACAGAGACCCACAGAGACCCACAGAGATGCATAGAGATGCATAGAAACCCACAGAGACCCACACAGACCCACAGAGACTCACAGAGACCCCCAGAGACCCATAGAGACTCACAGAGACCCACAGAGACCCACAGAGACCCATAGAGACTCACAGAGACACACAGAGACCCACAGAGACACACAGAGACCCATAGAGACCCACAGAGACACACAGAGACCCACAGAGACACACAGAGACCCACAGACCTACAGAGACCCACAGAGACTCACAGAGACACACAGAGACCCACAGAGACCCACAGAGATGCATAGAGATGCATAGAGACCCACAGAGACTCACAGAGACCCCCAGAGACCCATAGAGACTCACAGAGACCCACAGAGACCCACAGAGACCCATAGAGACTCACAGAGACCCACAGAGACACACAGATATGCATAGAGACTCACAGAGACCCACACAGACCCACAGAGACTCACAGAGACTCACAGAGACCCACAGAGACCCACAGAGACTCACAGAGACACACGCAGACCCACAGAGACCCACAGAGACACACAGAGACACACAGAGACACACAGAGACCCACAGAGACCCACAGAGATGCATAGAGATGCATAGAGACCCACAGAGACCCACAGAGACCCAAAGAGACCCACAGAGACACACAGAGACCCACAGAGATGAATAGAGACCCACATAGACCCACAGAGACTCACAGAGACCCACAGAGACACACAGAGACTCACAGAGACCCACAGAGACTCACAGTGATGCATAGAGATGCATAGAGACCCACAGAGACACACAGAGACCCACAGAGACCCACAGAGACCCACAGAGACCCACAGAGACCCACAGAGATGCATAGAGACACACAGAGATGCATAGAGACTCACAGAGACCCACACAGACCCACAGAGACGCACAGAGACCCACAGAGACGCACAGAGACCCACAGAGACCCACAGAGACACACAGAGATGAATAGAGATGCATAGAGACCCACAGATACCCACAGAGACCCACACAGACCCACAGAGACACACAGAGATTAATAGAGATGCATAGAGACTCACAGAGACCCACAGAGATGCACAGAGACCCACAGAGACCCACACAGACCCACAGAGACACACAGAGATGAATAGAGATGCATAGAGACTCACAGAGACCCACACAGACCCACAAAGACACACAGAGACACACAGAGATGCATAGAAATGCATAGAGATCCACAGAGACCCACACAGACCCACAGAGACACACAGAGATGCATAGTGAACCCACAGAGACCCACAGAGACCCACACAGACCCACAGAGACCCACAGAGACCCACAGAGACACACAGAGACACACAGAGACCCACAGAGGCCCAAAGAGATGCATAGAGACCCACAGAGACCCATAGAGACCCATAGAGACCCACAGAGACCCACAGAGACCCACAGAGACACACAGAGACACACAGAGACCCACAGAGACCCAAAGAGATGCATAGAGACCCACAGAGACCCATAGAGACCCATAGAGACCCACAGAGACCCACAAACACCCACAGAGACCCACAAAGACCCACAGAGATACACAGAGACACATAGAGACTCATAGAGACCCACAGAGACACATAGAGACCCACAGAGATGCACAGAGACCCACAGAGACCCACAGAGGCCCACAGAGGCCCACAGAGACCCACAGAGACCCACAGAGACTCATAGAGATGCACAGAGGCCCATAGAGACTCATAGAGATGCACAGAGACTCGTAGCGTGTGTGTTTACGCGTGTATGTGTGTGTTTTTACGCGTGTACGTGTGTGAGTGTGTGTGTACGTGTGTATGTGTATTCGTGTTTACGCATGTACGTGTGTACGTGTGAGTGTGTATACGCGTATATGTATGTGTGTTTACGCGTGTACCTGTGTACGTGTGTGAGTGTGTGTGTGTTTACGCGTGTACG
This sequence comes from Petromyzon marinus, assembly GCF_010993605.1. Taxonomy (NCBI): domain Eukaryota; kingdom Metazoa; phylum Chordata; class Hyperoartia; order Petromyzontiformes; family Petromyzontidae; genus Petromyzon; species Petromyzon marinus. The sequence continues at coordinate 886,479 of NC_046138.1, read as the reverse complement.
TGTGTACGTGTGAGTGTACGTGTGTACGTGTGTACGTGTGAGTGTGTACGTGTGTACGTGTGTACGCGTGTGAGTGTGTACGTGTGAGTGTACTCTTTGGTTCTATTGGGTAAAGTCACCACGTAGGTGAAAATAAAATAACAAAATTCTCACGACGTTTCGGCCACAACACAAGCGGCCTTCATCAGGTGAAGGGGACGAGACTGTCTGGAGGACAGCGCTGGAGTGGAAGAAGCCACGCTCAGATCACGACCTTTAAGCTGTGTGAGAAGAAAAAGACCAAGCGCCTTGACAAAGGAATTAGCATATAATTTAGCATTGAAATGGCTCATTGAAATGGCTAAGTTAAAGTATATACATCCGCAGAGGTACTCCTTGACAAAGGAATTAGCATCGAATTTAGCATTGAAATAGCTGAGTGATTAGCTTGTAACTGGTCACAGAAATAGCTGTGTTAAAGTTAGAGCATATACATTCACCGAGGCACCTAGTACTCATCAAACAGGAGAATTCAGTGAAACACAACCACACTCAGACAGCGGACCTTTAAACTGTGTGCGAGCAAACAAGGTGTTCTGACAAAGAAATTAGCATAAAAAATAGCATTTGATTGGCGGATTTTAGGAAAGAGGTGGTGTACGTGCCGGTGGACTTGCCGTTTAGCGTGGGGGGGGGGGGGAAAGGGGGGGAGGGGGAGTTTACCTATTGATGGTGTGAAAAGGGGGAATTTATAAGAGCTGCGAAAGTTTGGGGTACCACTACTTGAAAAATATACTGTACCATTGAAATTAGTTTAATGTTTGGTTCGATTTAGAACATCCTTCCAATGGTTGCTTAATTTGAAACCATCCTCTCGGTTGAAATTGTGTCTGTGTTTGTAGATCTGAATTTCTTCATGAACAAATCTCTGATTGTGTGTACGTGTGAGTGTGTACGTGTGTACGTATGTGTGTGTGGTGAGCGGTGACAACGTACCGGTTGGCGCTGCCCCGGCAAACCCGGCGCCCCGAGTTCGATTCCCCCGCTCACAGCAAAGCGCCGCTGATGATTGGCTGAACCGGCCTGGCACGGCGTGTAAAAAACATGGCCGGGCGCGGTGCCGGCACCACCACCACCGCCACCACCACCACCACCACTGCCACCACCACCACCACCACCGCCACCACCACCACCATCATCACCACCACCACCACCACCGCCACCGCCACCGCCACCACCACCACCACCATCACCACCACCGCCACCACCACCGCCACCACCACCACCGCCACCACCACCGCCGCCACCACCACCACCACCGCCGCCACCACCACCACCGCCGCCACGGTCGTGTTCCACGGCGGTGATGCAGAGGCTACACGGTGGTGGACCTCAGGGACAGTCCATAAATGACGTCACGCTATTTTGCCCACCCCTCTCCCCCCCCCCTCTCCCCCCCCCCTCTCCCCCCCTCTCCCCCCCCTCGTCACGCGGCGTCACAGAAAGTCAGACCCCCCTCCCCCCTCCAATATGACGTCACAAAGCTCTACCCCCCTCCCCCCCCCAACAAAAAAAACTATATTTCCATTTTGAAAATAAAACGCGCTTCAAAACGCTTTAAACTATCGTCATCGTAGTAGTAGTGCATATTTAATGTGCACTCTGATGTTGTAGGAGAATACATTTATTAAAATCGAGGTCGCTGGAAAGCTGAAATTTAGCGTAAAATTCGCTTGAAAATATTCCAGGTCAAACTAAAACTGCAAATGTTCACAATATTATATGGAAATTCTCCTATAATTATAAAATATTAAAAGTAATTTTCACTGTAACAAAATTACTTGAAACTTAGGCGCTGGAAAGCTGAAATTTAGCGTAAAATTCGCTTGAAAATATTCAACGTCAAACTAAAACTGCAGATGTTCAGAATATTATATGGAAATTCTCCTATAATTATAAAATATTAAAAGTTATTTTCACTGTAACAAAAATACTTGAAACTTAGGCGCTGGAAAGCTGAAATTTAGCATAAAATTCGCTTGAAAATATTCAACGTCAAACTAAAACTGCAGATGTTCAGAATATTATATGGAAATTCTCTTATAATTATAAAATATTAAAAGTAATTTTCACTATAAAATAAGTACTTGAAACTTAGGCGCTGGAAAGCTGAAATTTAGCGTAAAATTCGCTTGAAAGTATTCAACGTCAAACTAAAACTGCAGATGTTCAGAATATTATATGGAAATTCTCTTAGAATTATAAAATATTAAAAGTAATTATAACTGTAAAAAAAAACACTTAAAATTTCGTAGTAGAACGAAGCATAATGTAGAGTACAATTGGAACAATCACGTGTTCATTCCACAGAATGAAAAGCCCCGGTAGAATAATTAACATCAAAATGTTTAATGACGATCATTAAAAAAATTCACGAAAATTCATGCTTCTCCATTCTCCCACGGAGAACTGAAATGCTACTTCATGGACTAAATAAAAGGTGACCTGAGTAAATTTAAGTAATCAAATAGTTAATAATGAAAATGTATCCAAACTAGCGTTGCCATAACAATTCTGTTTAATTAAGTGGGACGCGTTGATCTTCTTTGGTTCTTTCGGTAAAGTCACCACCACGTAGAATGAGAATAAAATAACAAAATTGATAAAATAAAATAACACAATGATATTCTCACGGCGTTTCGGCCACAACACAAGCGGCCTTCATCAGGTGAAGGGACGAGACTGTCTGGTAGGACAGCGCGTGGCTTTTTCACTCCAGCGCTGTCCTCCAGACAGTCTCGCCCCTTCACCTGATGAAGGCCGCTTGTGTTGTGGCCGAAACGTCGTGAGAATATCATTGTGTTATTTTATTTAATCAATTGTATTATTTTATTCTCGTTCTACGTGGTGGTGGTGACTTTACCGAAAGAACCAAAGAAGATGAATCCTCGCAGTCACGAAAGCTTTAAATACAAATGGGACGCGTTGCTTACATTCCTTCAAAGCTGCGCGTTTTGACGTGACGTCACGTCACTCAAACCCCGCCCCCCCCCACCCTCGTCACCCCCCACCCACCCCCAGGCGCGTGACGTCATTGGTGGGCGTCTCCTTTGTCTGTGCGTTGGTGCGCGCGTCGCTTAGACGGTGGACGAGGCGATGGTGGCGGTGGCCGGTGCGGAGAGCCTGGAGGCGCAGAAAACCGCCGGCGGCACGGCCGCCACCGCCGCCGCAGCCGCCGGCACGGCCGCCGCCGCCGCAGCCGCCGGCACGGCCGCCGCCACCGCCGGCACGGCCGTGGCCGCGGCCAGGACGACCGCCGATGGTTTGCGCTCGGAGAGGGAGGCGCTGCTGATCGGTACGTGATGGTGAAGGCGGTGATGACGACGGCGACGGTGACGGCGACGGTGAAAGCGATGGTGGCGACGGCGACGGTGATGGTGACGGTGACGGTGATGGTGATGGTGACGGCGATAGTGACAGTGATGGTGACGGCGATGGTGACAGTGATGGTGACGGCGATGGTGATGGCGACGGTGATGGCGACGGTGATGGTGATGGTGACGGTGATGGTGATAGTGACGGCGATGGTGACGGCAACAGTGATGGTGACGACGATGATGACGACGATGACAATGATGCTTTTACGCTACACACTACGCTATACACTATACACTACGCTATACACTACACACTACACTATACACTACGCTATACACTATACACTACGCTATACACTAGACACTACACTATACACTACGCTATACACTATACACTAGGCTATACACAACGTTATACACTATACACTACGCTATACACTATACACTACACTATGCACTACACACTACACTATACACTACGCTATACACTATACACTACGCTATACACTAGACACTACACTATACACAACGCTATATACTATACACTACACTATACACTACGCTATACACTATACACTAGGCTATACACTATACACAACGCTATACACTATACACTACGCTATACACTATACACTACACTATGCACTACACACTACACTATACACTATACACTACACTATACGCTATACACTACGCTATACACTATGCACTACACTATGCACTACACACTACACTATACACTACGCTATACACTATACACGAGGCTATACACAACGCTATACACTATACACTACACTATACACTACACACTACGCTATACACTACATTATACACGACGCTTTACACTACGCTATACACACAACGTAACACACACCATACACACAACGTGACACACAACGTAACACACAACGTAACACACAACGTGACACACACCATACACACAACGTGACACACAACGTCACACACACAACATAACACACAACGTACACACAACGTAACACACAACGTAACACACAACGTAACACAACGTAACACACAACGTAACACACAACGTAACACACAACGTGACACACAACGTACCACACAACGTACCACACAACGTAACACACAACGTAACACACAACGTAACACACAACGTGACACACACCATACACACAACGTAACACAACGTAACACACAACGTAACACACAACGTAACACACAACGTAACACAACGTAACACACAACGTAACACACAACTTAACACACACCATACACACAATGGCACACACAACGTCACACACAACGTAACACACAACGTAACACACAACGTAACACACAACCTGACACACAACCTGACACACAACGTAACACACAACGTAACACACAACGTCACACACAACGTGACACACCATACACACAACGTACCACACAACGTCACACACAACGTAACACACAACGTAACACACAACGTAACACACAACGTAACACACAACGTACCACACAACGTAACACACAACCTGACACACAACGTAACACACAACGTAACACACAACGTACCACACAACGTAACACACAACGTGACACACAACGTCACACACGACGTGACACACGACGTCACACACGACGTGACACACACCATACACACAACGTAACACACAACGTAACACACAACGTAACACACAACGTCACACACAACGTGACACACAACGTAACACACAACGTCACGTGCCGAATCTCTCTCCCCCCCCCACCCAGGCCTGCTGATGACCTTCCTCCAGATCCATCCGTGTGGGGTCAGCGTGGAGGGCGTGCGGGTCTACCTGCGGGCACTCGACATCAAGGTGAGCGAGTCACACAGAGATACGTAGAGTCACAGATACGTAGTCACGCAGAGATACGTAGAGTGACACAGAGATACGTAGAGTCACACAGAGATACGTAGAGTCACACAGAGATACGTAGAGTCACACAGAGATACGTAGAGTCACACAGAGATACGTAGAGTCACACAGAGTTACGTAGAGTGACACAGAGATACGTAGAGTTACACAGAGATACGTAGAGTCACACAGAGATACGTAGGGTCACACAGAGATACGTAGAGTCACACAGAGATACGTAGAGTCACACAGAGATACCTAGAGTCACACAGAGATACGTAGAGTCACACAGAGATACGTAGAGTCACACGGAGATACGTAGAGTCACACGGAGATACGTAGAGTCACACGGAGATACGTAGAGTCACACAGAGATACGTAGAGTCACACAGAGATACGTAGAGTCACACAGAGATACGTAGAGTCACACAGAGATACGTAGAGTCACACAGAGATACGTAGAGTCACACAGAGATACGTAGAGTCACACGGAGATACGTAGTCACGCAGAGATACGTAGAGTCACACAGAGATACGTAGAGTCACACAGAGACACGTAGAGCCACACAGAGATACGTAGAGTGACACAGAGATACGTAGAGTCACACAGAGATACGTAGAGTCACACGGAGATACGTAGAGTCACGCAGAGATACGTAGAGTCACACAGAGATACGTAGAGTCACACAGAGATACGTAGTCACACAGAGATACGTAGAGTCACACAGAGATACGTAGAGTTACACAGAGATACGTAGAGTCACACAGAGATACGTAGAGTCACACGGAGATACGTAGAGTCACAAAGAGATACGTAGAGTCACACAGAGATACGTAGAGTCACACAGAGATATGTAGAGTCACACAGAGATACGTAGAGTCACACGGAGATACGTAGAGTCACACAGAGATACGTAGAGTCACACAGAGATACGTAGAGTCACACAGAGACACGTAGAGTCACACGGAGATACGTAAAGTCACGCAGAGATACGTAGAGTCACACAGAGATACGTAGAGTCACACAGAGATACGTAGAGTCACACAGAGATACGTAGAGTCACACAGAGATACGTAGAGTCACACAGAGATACGTAGAGTCACACAGAGATACGTAGAGTCACACAGAGATATGTAGAGTCACGCAGAGATACGTAGAGTCACACAGAGATACGTAGAGTCAGAGATACGTAGAGTCACACAGAGATACGTAGAGTCACACAGAGATACGTAGAGTGACACAGAGATACGTAGAGTCACACAGAGATACGTAGAGTCACACAGAGATACGTAGAGGGACACAGAGATACGTAGAGTCACACAGAGATACGTAGAGTCACGCAGAGATACGTAGAGTCACACAGAGATACGTAGAGTCACACAGAGATACGTAGAGTGACACAGAGATACGTAGAGTCACACAGAGATACGTAGGATCACACAGAGATACGTAGAGTCACACAGAGATACGTAGAGTCACACAGAGATACGTAGAGTCACACAGAGATACGTAGAGTCACACAGAGATACGTAGAGTCACACAGAGATACGTAGAGTCACACAGAGATACGTAGAGTCGCACAGAGATACGTAGAGTCACACAGAGATACGTAGAGTCACACAGAGATACGTAGAGTCACACAGAGATACGTAGAGTCACACAGAGATTCGTAGGGTCACACAGAGATACGTAGAGTCACACGGAGATGCGTAGAGTCACACGGAGATACGTAGAGTCACACGGAGATACGTAGAGTCACGCGGAGATACGTAGAGTCACACAGAGATAGGTAGAGTCAAACGGAGACACTTTTAGTTACACAGAGATACGTAGAGTCACACGGAGATACGTAGAGTCACACAGAGATACGTAGATTCACACAGAGATACGTAGAGTCACGCAGAGATACGTAGAGTCACACGGAGATACGTAGAGTCACACAGAGATAGGTAGAGTCACACAGAGATACGTAGATTCACACAGAGATACGTAGAGTCACACAGAGATACGTAGAGTCACGTGGAGATACGTAGAGTCACAAAGAGATACGTAGAGTCACACAGAGATACGTAGAGTCACACAGAGATATGTAGAGTCACACAGAGATACGTAGAGTCACACGGAGATACGTAGAGTCACACAGAGATACGTAGAGTCACACAGAGATACGTAGAGTCACACAGAGACACGTAGAGTCACACGGAGATACGTAAAGTCACGCAGAGATACGTAGAGTCACACAGAGATACGTAGAGTCACACAGAGATACGTAGAGTCACACAGAGATACGTAGAGTCACACAGAGATACGTAGAGTCACACAGAGATACGTAGAGTCACACAGAGATACGTAGAGTCACACAGAGATATGTAGAGTCACGCAGAGATACGTAGAGTCACACAGAGATACGTAGAGTCAGAGATACGTAGAGTCACACAGAGATACGTAGAGTCACACAGAGATACGTAGAGTGACACAGAGATACGTAGAGTCACACAGAGATACGTAGAGTCACACAGAGATACGTAGAGGGACACAGAGATACGTAGAGTCACGCAGAGATACGTAGAGTCACGCAGAGATACGTAGAGTCACACAGAGATACGTAGAGTCACACAGAGATACGTAGAGTGACACAGAGATACGTAGAGTCACACAGAGATACGTAGGATCACACAGAGATACGTAGAGTCACACAGAGATACGTAGAGTCACACAGAGATACGTAGAGTCACACAGAGATACGTAGAGTCGCACAGAGATACGTAGAGTCACACAGAGATACGTAGAGTCACACAGAGATACGTAGAGTCGCACAGAGATACGTAGAGTCGCACAGAGATACGTAGAGTCACACAGAGATACGTAGAGTCACACAGAGATACGTAGAGTCACACAGAGATTCGTAGGGTCACACAGAGATACGTAGAGTCACACGGAGATGCGTAGAGTCACACGGAGATACGTAGAGTCACACGGAGATACGTAGAGTCACGCGGAGATACGTAGAGTCACACAGAGATAGGTAGAGTCACACGGAGACACTTTTAGTTACACAGAGATACGTAGAGTCACACGGAGATACGTAGAGTCACACAGAGATACGTAGATTCACACAGAGATACGTAGAGTCACGCAGAGATACGTAGAGTCACACGGAGATACGTAGAGTCACACAGAGATAGGTAGAGTCACACAGAGATACGTAGATTCACACAGAGATACGTAGAGTCACACAGAGATACGTAGAGTCACGTGGAGATACGTAGAGTCACACAGAGATACGTAGAGTGACACAGAGATACGTAGAGTCACACAGAGATGCGTAGAGTCACGCGGGGATACGTAGAGTCACACAGAGATACGTAGAGTCACGCAGAGATACGTAGAGTCACACAGAGATACGTAGAGTGACACAGAGATACGTAGAGTCACACAGAGATACGTAGGATCACACAGAGATACGTAGAGTCACACAGAGATACGTAGAGTCACACAGAGATACGTAGAGTCACACAGAGATACGTAGAGTCACACAGAGATACGTAGAGTCACACAGAGATACGTAGAGTCACACAGAGATACGTAGAGTCGCACAGAGATACGTAGAGTCGCACAGAGATACGTAGAGTCACACAGAGATACGTAGAGTCACACAGAGATACGTAGAGTCACACAGAGATTCGTAGGGTCACACAGAGATACGTAGAGTCACACGGAGATGCGTAGAGTCACACGGAGATACGTAGAGTCACACGGAGATACGTAGAGTCACGCGGAGATACGTAGAGTCACACAGAGATAGGTAGAGTCACACGGAGACACTTTTAGTTACACAGAGATACGTAGAGTCACACGGAGATACGTAGAGTCACACAGAGATACGTAGAGTCACACAGAGATACGTAGAGTCACGCAGAGATACGTAGAGTCACACGGAGATACGTAGAGTCACACAGAGATAGGTAGAGTCACACAGAGATACGTAGATTCACACAGAGATACGTAGAGTCACACAGAGATACGTAGAGTCACGTGGAGATACGTAGAGTCACACAGAGATACGTAGAGTGACACAGAGATACGTAGAGTCACACAGAGATGCGTAGAGTCACGCGGGGATACGTAGAGTCACACAGAGATACGTAGAGTCACGCAGAGATACGTAGAGTCACACAGAGATACGTAGAGTGACACAGAGATACGTAGAGTTACACAGAGATACATAGAGTCACGCAGAGATACGTAGAGTCACACAGAGATACGTAGAGTCACACAGAGATACGTAGCGTCACACAAAGATACGTAGGGTCACACAGAGATACGTAGAATGACACAGAGATACGTAGCGTCACACAGAGATACGTAGAGTGACACAGAGATGCGTAGAGTCACACAGAGATACGTAGAGTCACACAGAGATACGTAGAGTCACACAGAGATACGTAGAGTGACACAGAGATACGTAGAGTCACACAGAGATAGGTAGAGTCACACGGAGACACTTTTAGTTACACAGAGATACGTAGAGTCACACGGAGATACGTAGAGTCACACATAGATACGTAGAGTCGCGCAGAGATACGTGGAGTCGCACAGAGATACGTAGAGTCGCACAGAGATACGTAGAGTCACACAGAGATACGTAGTCACGCAGAGATACGTAGAGTCACACAGAGATACGTAGAGTCACACAGAGATACGTAGAGTCACACAGAGATACATAGAGTCACACATAGATACGTAGAGTCACACAGAGATACGTAGAGTCACACAGAGATACATAGAGTCACACATAGATACGTAGAGTCACACAGAGATACGTAGAGTCACACAGAGATGCGTAGAGTCACACAGAGATACATAGAGTCACACATAGATACGTAGAGTCACATAGAGATAAGTAGAGTCACACAGAGATACGTAGAGTCACACGGAGATACGTACAGTCACATAGAGATAAGTAGAGTCACACAGAGATACGTAGAGTGACACAGATACGTAGAGTCACACAGAGATACGTAGAGTGACACAGATACGTAGAGTCACGCAGAGATACTAAAAGTCACACAGAGATACGTAGAGTCACACAGAGATACGTAGAGTCACATAGAGATACGTAGAGTCACACAGAGATACGTAGAGATACGTAGAGGCACACAGAGATACGTAGAGTCACGCGGAGATACGTAGAGTCACACAGAGATACGTAGAGTCACACAGAGTTACGTAAAGTCACACAGAGATACGTAGAGTCACGCGGAGATACGTAGAGTCACAGATACGTAGAGTCACACAGAGATACGTGGAGTCACGCAAAGATACGTAGATTCACACAGAGATACGTAGAGTCACACAGAGATACGTAGAGTCACACAGAGATACGTAGAGTCACACAGAGATACGTGGAGTCACGCAGAGATACGTGGAGTCACGCAGAGATACGTAGAATCACACAGAGATACGTAGAGTCACACAGAGATACGTGGAGTCACGCAGAGATACGTAGAGTCACACAGAGATACGTAGAGTCACACAGAGATACGTAGAGTCACACAGAGATACGTAGAGTCACACAGAGATACGTAGAGTCACACCGAGATACATAGAGTCACACAGAGATACGTAGAGTCACACAGAGATACGTAGAGTCACACCGAGATACATAGAGTCACACAGAGATACGTAGAGTCACACAGAGATACGTAGAGTCACACAGAGATACGTAGAGTCACACAGAGATACGTAGAGTGACACAGAGATACGTAGAGTCACACAGAGATACGTAGAGTCGCACAGAGATACGTAGAGTCACACAGAGATACGTAGAGTCACACAGAGATACGTAGGGTCACACAGAGATTCGTAGGGTCACACAGAGATACGTAGAGTCACACAGAGATGCGTAGAGTCACACGGAGATACGTAGAGTCACACAGAGATACGTAGAGTCACGCGGAGATACGTAGAGTCACAGAGATACGTAGAGTCACACAGAGATACGTAGAGTCACATAGAGATACGTAGAGTCACAGAGATACGTAGAGTCACACAGAGATACGTAGAGTCACGGAGAGATTCGTAGAGTCACGGAGAGATACGTAGTCACACAGAGATATGTAGAGTCACACAGAGATATGTAGAGTCACACAGTGTGTAGAGTGACACAGAGATACGTAGAGTCACACAGAGATACGTAGAGTCACACAGAGATACGTAGAGTGACACAGAGATACGTAGAGTGACACAGAGATACGTAGAGTCACACAGAGATACGTAGAGTCACACAGAGATACGTAGAGTCACACAGAGATACGTAGAGTCACACAGAGATACGTAGAGTCACACAGAGATACGTAGAGTCACACAGAGATACGTAGAGTCACACAGAGATACGTAGAGTCACACAGAGATACGTAGAGTCACACAGAGATACGTAGAGTCACACGGAGATACGTAGAGTCACACGGAGATACGTAGAGTCACACGGAGACACGTAGAGTCACACGGAGATACGTAGAGTCACACAGAGATACGTAGAGTCACACAGAGATACGTAGGGTCACACAGAGATACGTATAGTCACACAGAGATACGTAGATTCACACAGAGATACGTAGAGTCAGAGACACGTAGAGTCACACAGAGATACGTAGAGTCACACAGAGATACGTAGGGTCACACAGAGATACGTGGAGTCACACAGAGATACGTAGAGTCACACAGAGATAGGTAGAGTCACACAGAGATACGTAGAGTCACACAGAGATACGTAGAGTCACACAGAGATACGTAGAGTCACACGGAGATACGTAGAGATACGTAGAGTTACGTAGAGTGACACAGAGATACGTAGAGTCACACAGAGACACGTAGAGTCACGCGGAGATACGTAGAGTGACACAGAGACGCGTAGAGTCACACAGAGATACGTAGAGTCACACAGAGATACGTAGAGTGACACAGAGATACGTAGAGTCACACAGAGATACGTAGAGTCACGTGGCCTCAAGGTGCACATGTCCTGGCACAAGCGTCGTGGTGACGTCACCGCCACTTAGTGGCAAATGGCGGTTGTTGTTGTGTGTGTGCGTGCGTGCGTGTGTGTGCGTGCGTGCGTATGTACGCGTGTGTGCGTGTGTGCGTGTGTGTGCGTGTGTGCGTGTGTGTGTGTGCGTGTGTGTGTGCGTGTGTGTGTGCGTGTGTGTGTGTGTGCGTGTGTGTGTGTGTGCGTGTGTGTGTGTGTGTGCGTGTGTGTGTGTGCGTGTGTGTGTGTGTGTGCGCGTGTGTGTGTGTGCGTGTGTGTGTGCGCGTGTGTGTGTGTGCGTGTGTACGTGTGCTTGTTTGTGTGTGCGCGTGTGTGTGCGTGTGTGTGAGTGTGTGTGTGAGTGCGTGTGTGTGCGTCTCTGTGTGTGTGTCTGTGTGCATGTGTTAGTAGGGAACAGTGGTGTAGCGGTTAGCGCTACGCTGCGCTACGAACCCCGGCGACCCCGGGTTCGATTCCCGCTCACGGCCAACACCACCGCTGACGATTCTCTGAACCGGTCCCGGGCATCCTCCCCCTAGGTCGACTCAGCCTCAGATGAGCACCCGGTGTAGCGGTGGTGGTGCGGTGTGTAGTAAACATCGCCACCGGGGGGAGACAAAGGCGGCCGGGCGTGGCGCTGGCCACCCACCCCACACCCACCTCGTGTACCGTTCCGGCCTTCACAGGCGCTCCTCGCTGGCGGCACTTGCCCCCGATGAGTCCGCTAAGGCCACACGGGGGACCTTTGTCTTTGTGCGCGTGCGCCAGATGTCCCCGGGCGAGCTGGACACGGTGCTGTCCTCGGTGCCGCGGCTCTTCCACCACGAGTGGGTGGCGGGCGACGCCGTGGTGGAGAAGCGTTGGGCCTTCTGTGGCCTAGCGCAGGTCGCCAGGGCGCTCGCTCCAACACACGCAGACTGAGCACGCGGGGGGGGGGGGGGGGGGGTGGGGCTGGGGGGGGGGGCTGGGGGGGGGGGGGCTGGGGGGGTGAGGGGGGGTAAGGGCGGAGACTCTGTGTGTGTCTCTGTGTGTGTCTCTGTGTGTGTCTCTGTGTCTCTGTGTGTTTCTGTGTCTCTGTGTGTCTCTGTGTGTGTCTCTGTGTCTCTGTGTGTGTCTCTGTGTCTCTGTGTCTCAGTGTGTGTCTCTGTGTCTCAGTGTGTGTCTCTGTGTCTCTCTGTGTCTCTGCGTGCCTCTGTGTCTCTGTGTGTGTCTCAGTGTGTGTCTCAGTGTCTCTGTGTGTGTCTCAGTGTCTCTGTGTCTCTGTGTGTGTCTCAGTGTCTCTGTGTCTCTGTGTGTGTCTCAGTGTCTCTGTGTGTATCTGTGTGTGTGTCTCTGTGTCTCTGTGTCTCTGTGTGTCTCTCTGTGTGTGTCTCTGTCTCTCTGTGTCTCTCTGTGTCTCTGCGTGTCTCTGTGTCTCTGCGTGTCTCTGTGTCTCTCTTTGTTCTGCGTGTCTCTGTGTCTCTGTGTGTCTCTGTGTCTTTGCGTGTCTCTGTGTGTCTGCGTGTCTCTGTGTCTCTCTGTGTCTCTGTGTCCGGTGTCTCTGTGGTGTCTCTGTGGTGTCTCTGTGTCTCTGCGTGTCTCTGTGTCTGGTGTATCTGTGTCTCTGTGTCTCTCTGTGTCTCTGTGTCTCTGTGTGTCTGGTGTCTCTGTGTCTCTGTGTCTGTGGTGTCTCTGTGTCTCTGTGTGTGTCTGTCTCTCTGTGTCTGTGGTGTCTCTGTGTCTCTGTGTCTCTCTGTGTCTCTGTGTCTCTCTGTCTCTCTGTGTCTCTGTGTCTGGTGTCTCTGTGTCTGGTGTCTCTGTGTCTGGTGTCTCTGTGTCGCTGTTTCTCTGTGTCGGTGTCTCTGTGTCTCTGTGTCTCTGTGTCTGTGGTGTCTCTGCGTGTCTCTGTGTGTCTCTGTGTGTCTGTGTCTCTGTGTCTGCGTGTCTCTGTGTCTGGTGTCTCTGTGTCTGCGGTGTCTCTGTGTGTCTGCGTGTCTCTGTGGTGTCTCTGTGTCTGTGGTGTCTCTGTGTCTGGCGTCTCTGTGTGTCTGCGTGTCTCTGTGGTGTCTCTGTCTCTGTGGTGTCTCTGTGTCTCCGTGACCGATCGATCCTAAGTCCGGCGGAATGTCGTGCCTGTTTTGATTTATTCTCAACTTCGTTCCTTGAATAAAAACAACAACAACCACCACCACCATCAGCAGCAGCACGAGCACGGTTTGCTCACGTGAGACACGCACGGTGAGACACGCACGGTGAGACACGCACGGTGAGACACGCACGGTGAGACACGCACGGTGAGACACGCACGGTGAGACACGCACGGTGAGACACGCACGGTGAGACACGCACGGTGAGACACGGGAGGGTCGTCACGGAGTCTCTCCGGTGCCCTGCGAGTGTGTGAGTGTGTGAGTGTGAGTTAGTGTGTGAGTGAGTGTGTGTGTGAGTTAGTGAGTGTGTGAGTGAGTGTGTGAGTTAGTTAGTGTGTGAGTGAGTGTGTGAGTTAGTTAGTGTGTGAGTGAGTGTGTGAGTGAGTGAGTGGGTGAGTGTGTGAGTGAGTGAGTTAGTGTGTGAGTGAGTTAGTGTGTGAGTGAGTTAGTGAGTGAGTGTGTGTGTGAGTGTGTGTGAGAGTGTGTGAGTGAGTGTCTGAGTTAGTGTGTGAGCGAGTTAGTGTGTGAGTGACTGTGTGAGTGAGTGAGTGTGTGAGTGAGTTAGTGAGTGTGTGAGTGTGTGTGTGAGTATGTGAGTGTGTATGTGAGTGAGTGTGAGTGTGTGAGTGAGTGAGTGTGTGAGTGTGTGAGTGGGTGAGTGTGTGAGTGAGTGTGTGAGTGAGTGGGTGGGTGAGTGAGTTAGTGTGTGAGTGAGTTAGTGTGTGAGTGAGTGGGTGAGTGAGTGAGTGGGTGAGTGAGTGAGTGGGTGAGTAAGTTAGTGAGTGTGTGAGTGAGTGTGTGAGTGAGTGAGTGTGAGTATGTGAGTGAGTGTGTGAGTATGTGAGTGTGTGAGTGAGTGTGTGTGTGAGTGTGTGAGTGAGTGAGTGTGTGAGTGAGTGTGTGTGCGGTTTCAGGAAAGGGCGGTCCTGCACAGATGCCATATTTTCTGTCCGTCTGCTACAGCAGAGGTGTAGGGAATTCCAACAAGACCTACATCTCTGCTTTATTGACCTGGTCATGGCCTATGACACCATCAGTAGGCCTGGGCTCTGGGTTGTTCTTCGTGCTTTTTGGAGTCCCTGACCCTCTGCTCACGATCATTAAGGACCTTCATGATGGTGAGCGGGCCCGGGTAAAGCTACGTGGCCGGGAGTCGGAGCCATTCCCTGTACACCTTGGGGTGCGATAGGGATGTCCTCTGGCTCCCACATTTAACATCTATTTTGACCACGTAGTTCGTGAAGCCTTCAATAGCTGTACCGGGGGAATCTCCATTTGGTACAGATATAATGGGAGGCTGATCGATGCCCGGTGCGGTCAAGGGATGGCTCCCTATTGCTCAACCCCGTTATGTATGCTGATGATTTGGTAATAGCTGCTCATTCAGAGGAGGAGTTGGAGACGCTACTGCTGAGACTGGAGCGTGCCACTAAGAGATGGGGCCTTACCATCAGCCCCACCAAAACTAAGCACCTGCCTGGGTATTTTGTACCATCGGACACTCCATTCCCACAACTCCCAATCGGTGATGGGGCAGTTGTGGAGAGAGTGGAGAGTTTCCCATACCTGGGAAGTGTGCTTATGACCAGCTCCGGTTTAACAGCAGAGGTTGCGTAACACTGTGTGGAAGCTACTTGGTCTGTCGCTCCGCACTAAGCTTCAGGTCTTCTCGGCCACGGTCATTCCCTCCCTTCTCTACACTTGCGAAACGTGGACCCCCTTAATGGAGCATCTTTGCCGGTTGGAAACATTTAGGCTGGCCTGCCTACGATCCATCCTGGGTTTAACCAGGCTGGATTGTGTGAGGAGCTCAAAAATCCTTGAAAGATCTGGGCAAGGTCCCATCGGTGAGTTCCGGCAGGCAAGGCTGCGTTGGCTGGGTCATGTAACCCGCATGCCCAGCCACCGCATGCCGAAACAGCTTTTGTTTGGCCGGATCGAGGGGGCTAAACGGACGCGGCACAGGCTAGAGAAGAGATGGAGTGATGTGGTACAGGAGGACGTGGAGCTGAGTGGACTTGCCGATGACTGGTACCAGCGGTGTCAAGATCGGCCTCTGTGGAGGAGGCTCGTGAAGGACGCTACTGGGCAGTTGGAGGCAGTCGCCCTCCAACAACGGAGGGCGGAGGAGCGACGCTCACAACGAGCGGAGCGCCGGGTGGCTAAAGCACAGCAGGTTGGCACAGTAGGGGGCACAGGTGGTGCATCAGCCAGTCATCTCAGTCAGTCGACCCGTGGCACCTGGGTCTTCCCTGTGACCTGCCCGCGGGCGTTCGACACTTCACGTGGCCTCAAGGTGCACATGGCCTGGCACAAGCGTCGTGGTGACGTCACCGCCACTTAGTGGCGAATGGCGGTTGTGTGTCACTGTGTGTCACTGTGAATGTGTGTGTCACTGTGTGTGTCACTGTGAATGTGTGTGTCACTGTGCGTGTCACTGTGTGTGTCACTGCGTGTCACTGTGCGTGTCACTGTGTGTGAGTGTGACTGTGTGTGTGTGTCACTATGTGTGTGTCACTGTGTATGAGTGTAACTGTGTGTGTCACTGTATGTGTGTGTCACTGCGTGTGTGTCACTGTCCGGCAAAACAACCCCCTACCTCCTCGCGGTGCCGGACGGGCAACTCTGTCGTGGACAGTGCTGTGGGGGGGAGATCCAATTTTGATTGGCTCCTTCCCTCATGGCATATGTGTCCACCACAGGGGCTAAACGGGGGCTCTGGATGGGTGCGAGGGGCTGGTAACCTCTCCACCTTCAATTAATTACCACGAAACCACGAGTTAAACTGAAATATGTAACAAATAAGCTTGTGCCGGAGGCCCTGGGGGGCCAGGTGTCTATGACGTCTCCTGGCCAAACCCCAATTGGCGGAGCCAGGAGATTGAATACCTACCCTCGGGGCTACTCCAGAAACAACGAAAAGCCACTACGGGTGGCCACGTGGAATGTTCGAACGCTCACTGCAGAGGAGAGGCTGCCACTCTGTCGGGAGCTGGACCGGTACCGCCTGGATCTATGCGGCATTCAGGAGGTCTGGTGGACCGGCTCTGGCTCCTGCCACCATGAGGGGTGGACAGTCCTCTACTCGGGGCAGCGGACTGCCAAACAACAGGGTGTGGGTCTTCTTTTGAACAAAAGAATGAAGGGGGCGTGGGAGCGTGGCGGTGGGGTGTGGGAAGCTGTAAGCCCCAGGCTACTTTGGGCTCGCCTTCCCATCAACCGGAGGTGAGGAATGGTGGTCGTGGTTACTTATGCCCCCACCGAAGATGAACATCCGTGGTGGGATGCAGGCAAAGCCGATGAGTCAGATGCCTTCTATGACCTCCTGTCAGGTGCTGGCTAAAGTGGCCCCTCGGGATAGAGTCATCATGTTGGGTGACTTCAATGCCCGAGTTGGTCATGATACTGGCACCTGGTCTGGAGTGATCGGAGGGCATGGGCCAGATCAGCTCAATAACAACGGTAGGAGGCTGCTAGATTTTTGTGCAGCCCATGGGCTTGTAATTACCAACACGCTGTTCCGGCATCGGCGCATCCACACAACATCATGGATGCATGCCGGGTCCAAGCAAGAACATCTGCTGGACTACATAGTGACGGACCAGCGAATGCGAGCCCATGTCCTTGACACCAGGACCTACCGTGGAGCTGATCTGCTCTCTGACCATCGACTAGTCATCTGTAAGATGCGCCTGCCATTCTTCCACTCCGGTGGTGGGTGTACACCCAGGACCCCATTCCAACATAAAGTGGCCTGGTCTCAGTTATCTGATGAAAGTTGCAAGCGAGAATTTCATCGCTTGCGGCTGGGATTGGCATCGTCCCCGACTCCTCTTGATGTCGAGGGTAAATGGGCGAGGTTTAGGACTGTGACTCATGCAGCTGCAATGGCTGCTTTGGGTACGCGGTCCAGAATGCGAGCCCATGTCCTTGACACCAGGACCTACCGTGGAGCTGATCTGCTCTCTGACCATCGACTAGTCATCTGTAAGATGCGCCTGCCATTCTTCCACTCCGGTGGTGGGTGTACACCCAGGACCCCATTCCAACATAAAGTGGCCTGGTCTCAGTTATCTGATGAAAGTTGCAAGCGAGAATTTCATCGCTTGCGGCTGGGATTGGCATCGTCCCCGACTCCTCTTGATGTCGAGGGTAAATGGGCGAGGTTTAGGACTGTGACTCATGCAGCTGCAATGGCTGCTTTGGGTACGCGGTCCAGACCTCCCCAGAGACCCTGGCTGACAGAGGAGGTGTTCAGGATGATTGAGAAAAAGCGACAGGCCCACTGTCATCGGCTACAGAATCCCACGTCCGAGAATGAGGAGGCTTACCGCAGCCTTCGCTCGGAGGTTCGGAGAGCCATGAGGCGCTGCAAGGATGGGTGGTGGTCGCGGGTTGCTGAGGAGATGGTGTCTGCCTCAGTGGCCCGTGATCACAAATCTCTATTTAACTCCATCAAAAAAGTCACCTGCAGCGCCACACCTATTACCATCATTAGGGGAAAAAACGGTGATCCAATCTCCGACCACCAGGAACAGGTTCGCAGATTTGCTGAGCATTTCTGTGAGGTCCTGGGGGAGGGAAAATCCCTCAGCCAGGAAAACATCGTGGCACAAAGTGAGGATGACCCTGCTGAGGCTGCGGTGCCTCAAATATTGGAAGAAGTCACCCCCTGTGAGTGGCTGGCTGAGGTGCCATCTGCTGAGGAAGTATTGAAGGCGATCCGGAGTCTGAGACCAGGAAAGGCAGCGGGCAGAGATGATCTCCCAAGCGAAATGCTGAGGGAGGGTGGCGTTTGTGCACAGACTGCCCTTTATGACATCATAACAACAGTCTGGACCACTGGACGGGTTCCGCAGGATTGGAAGGATGCCCTAGTGGTCCTCCTTTTTAAGAAGGGGGACCGCACAGACTGTAACAACTACAGGGGCATCTCACTCCTCAGTGTGCCGGGAAAGGTCCTGGCAAGGATTATTCAGCATCGCCTTGCCAGGCACGCTGAGGAGAGGCTTGCGGAGCCCCAATGCGGTTTCAGGAAAGGGCGGTCCTGCACAGATGCCATATTTTCTGTCCGTTTGCTACAGCAGAGGTGTAGGGAATTCCAACAAGACCTACATCTCTGCTTTATTGACCTGGTCAAGGCCTACGATACCATCAGTAGGCCTGGGCTCTGGGTCGTTCTTCGTGCTTTTGGAGTACCTGACCCTCTGTTCACGATCATTAAGGACCTTCATGATGGTGAGCGGGTCCGGGTAAAACTACGTGGCCGGTAGTCAGAGCCATTCCCTGTACACCTTGGGGTGCGACAGGGATGTCCTCTGGCTCCCACATTATTTAACATCTATTTTGACCACGTAGTTCGTGAAGCCTTCAATAGCTGTACCGGGGGAATCTCCATATGGTACAGATTTAATGGGAGGTTAATCGATGCCCGGGTGCGGTCAAGGGATGGCTCCCTATTGCTCAACCACGTTATGTATGCTGATGATTTGGTAATAGCTGCTCAGTCAGCGGAGGAGTTGGAGACGCTGCTGCTGAGACTGCAGCGTGCCACTAAGAGGTGGGGCCTTACCATCAGCCCCACCAAAACTAAGCACCTGCCTGGGTATTTTGTACCATCGGACACTCCACCCCCACAACTCCCAATCGGTGATGGGGCAGTTGTGGAGAGAGTGGAGAGTTTCCCATACCTGGGCAGTGTGCTTATGACTGGCTCCAGTTTAACAGCAGAGGTCTCACTCCGAATCAGTCGAGCGGCAATATCTTTTCATCGGTTGCGTAACGCTGTGTGGAAGCTACCTGGTCTGTCGCTCCGCACTAAGCTTCAGGTCTTCTCGGCCACGGTCATTCCCTCCCTTCTCTACACTTGCGAAACGTGGACCCCCCTAATGGAACATCTTCGCCGGTTAGAAACATTTAGGCTGGCCTGCTTACGATCCATCCTGGGTTTAACCAGACTGGATTGTGTGAGGAGCTCACAAATCCTTGAAAGATCTGGGCAGGGTCCCATCGGTGAGCTCCTCCGGCAGGCAAGGCTGCGATGGCTGGGTCATGTAGCCCGCATGCCCAGCCACCGCATGCCGAAACAGCTTTTGTTTGGCCGGATTGAGGGGGCTAAGCGGGCGCGGCACGGGCTAGAGAAGAGATGGAGTGATGTGGTACAGGAGGACGTGGAGCTGAGTGGACTTGCCGATGACTGGTACCAGCGGTGTCAAGGTCGGCCTCTGTGGAGGAGGCTCGTGAAGGATGCTACTGGGCAGTTGGAGGCAGTCGCCCTCCAACAACAACGGAGGACGGAGGAGCGACGCTCAGAACAACGAGCGGAGCGCCGGGTGGCTAAAGCACAGCAGGTTGGCACAGTAGGGGGCACAGGTGGTGCATCAGCCAGTCAACTCAGTCAGTCGACCCGTGGCACTTGGGTCTGCCCCGTGACCTCCTGCCAGCGGGCGTTCGACACTTCACGTGGCCTCAGGGTGCACATAGCCTGGCACAAGCGTCGTGGTGACGTCACCGCCACTTAGTGGCGAATGGCGGTTGTTGTTGTGTCACTGTATGTGTGTGTCACTGTGTGTGTGTCACTGTGGTGGGGAGCGGTAGTGTAGCGGTTAGCGCGCTGCGCTATGAACCTGGCGACCCGGGTTCGATTGCCGCTCACGGCCAACACCAGTGACGATTATCTGAACCGGTCCCGGGCCTCCCCTAGGTCGACTCAGCCTCAAATGAGTACCTGGTGCGGTGTGTAACCATTGCCACTAGGGAGACAAAGGCGGTCGGGCGTGGTGCTGGCCACCCACCCCCTTGTGTACCGTTCCGGCCTTCATAGGTGCTCGCTAACAGCACTTGCCCCTACAGTCTGTTAAGGCTATACGGGGGATCTTTGTTTATCTTTGTTTATCTTTGTGTCACTGTGTGTGTGTCACTGGTCGTGGGTTCTGGATTGTTCTTCGTGCTTTCGGAGTCCCTGACCCACTGCTCACGATCATTGAGGACCTTCATGATGGTGAGTGGGCCCGGGTAAAGCTACGTGGCCGGGAGTCGGAGCCATTCCCTGTACACCTTGGGGTGCGACAGGGATGTCCTCTGGCTCCAACATTACTTAACATCTATTTCGACCACGTAGTTCGTGAAGCCTTCAGTAGCTGTACCGGAGGAATTTCCATCTGGTAGGGATGCAATGGGAGGCTGATCGATACCCGGGTGCGGTCAAGGGATGGCTTCCTATTGTTCAACCATGTTATGTATGCCGATGATCTGGTAATCGCGGCTCACTCAGAGGAAGAGTTGGAGGCGCTGCTGCTGAAACTGGAGTGTGCCACTAAGAGGTGGGGCCTTACCATCAGCCCCACCAAAACGAAGCACCTGCCTGGGTATTTTGTGCCATCGGGCACTCCACCCCCACAACTCCCAATTGGTGATGGGGCAGTTGTGGAGAGAGTGGAGAGTTTCCCATACCTGGGCAGTGTTATCATGACCGGCTCCGTTTTAACAGCAGAGGTCTCACTCCGAATTAGTCGAGCGGCAATATCTTTTCATCGGTTGCGTAGCGCTGTGTGGAAGCTACCTGGTCCGTCGCTCCGCACGAAGCTTCGGGTCTTATCGGCCACGGTCATTCCCTCCCTTCTCTACGCTTGCGAAACGTGGACCCCCCTAATGGAACACCTTCACTGGTTAGACACATTTAGGCTGGCCTGCCTACGATCCATCCTGGGTTTAACCAGACTGGATTGTGTGAGGAGCTCAGAAATTCTAGAAAGATCTGGGCAAGGTCCCATCGGTGAGCTCCTCCGGCGGGCAAGGCTGCGTTGGCTGGGTCACGTAGCCCGCATGCCCAGCCACCGCATGCCGAAACAGCTTCTGTTCGGCCGGATTGAGGGGCCAAAGCGGGCGCGGCACGGGCTAGAGAAGAGATGGCGTGATGTGGTACGGGAGGACGTTTAGCTGAGTGGACTTGCCGATGACCGGTACCAGCGGTCTCAAGATCGGCCTCTGTGGTGGAGGCGGCTCGTGAAGGACGCTGCTGGTCCCTGGCACCAAGGAGTCGAGAAAGACTCACACAACAGCCCCCTCCCCTGGGGGCGGGGGGGGGTTGAAGTGGGTCGGGGCCTCTTCATTATGGGCGACGTTCCGAGCGACGGGCCTTGTTCAGGGCACGCCAGTAGCGATTGCAGGTTCATCGGGTATTGTTAAGGGGTGTTAACACGTGGCTCCTATCACCACCACCACCACCGCCACCAACCCACTCAGCGGCAGAGGCGGCAGATGGCGCATGTGTTACACCCTTGGGAAGGTGGCGATGGGGGTAGGGGTTGATGGGGAAGGGTGGTGATGGGAGGAGGGTGGTGATGGGGTTAGGGGTTGATGGGGGAGGGTGGTGATGGGGGAGGGTGGTGATGGGGGAAGGGGTTGATGGGGGTAGAGGTTGATGGGGGAGGGTGGTGATGGGGGTGGGTGGTGATGGGGGCGGGTGGTGATGGGGGTAGGGGTTGATGGGGAAGGGTGGTGATGGGAGGAGGGTGGTGATGGGGTTAGGGGTTGATGGGGGTAGGGGTTGATGGGGGAAGGTGGTGATGGGGAGGGTGGTGATGGGGTTAGGGGTTGATGGGGGAGGGTGGTGATGGGTGGAGGGTGGTGATGGGGTTAGGGGTTGATGGGGGAGGGTGGTGATGGGGAAGGGTGGTGATGGGGGAGGGTGGTGATGGGGTTAGGGGTTGATGGGGGAGGGTGGTGATGGGTGGAGGGTGGTGATGGGGTTAGGGGTTGATGGGGGTAGGGGTTGATGGGGAGGGTGGTGATGGGGAGGGTGGTGATGGGGGAGGGTGGTGATGGGTGGTGATGGGGGAGGGTGGTGATGGGGGTAGGGGTTGATGGGGGAGGGTGGTGATGGGGGAGGGTGGTGATGGGGGAGGGTGGTGATGGGGGAGGGGTTGATGGGGTGGGAGTTGATGGGTAGTGATGGTGGTGATGGGGAGGGTGGTGATGGTAGTGATGGGTGGTGATGGGTAGTGATGGGTAGTGATGGGTGTGATGGGTGGTGATGGTGGTGATGGGTGGTGATGGGTAGTGATGGGTAGTGATGGGTAGTGATGGTGGTGATGGGTGGTGATGGGTGGTGATGGTGGTGATGGTAGTGATGGTGGTGATGGGTAGTGATGGGTGTGATGGGTGGTGATGGTGGTGATGGGTGGTGATGGTGGTGATGGTGGTGATGGGTAGTGATGGGTGGTGATGGGTGGTGATGGGTAGTGATGGGTGGTGATGGGTAGTGATGGGTAGTGATGGGTGGTGATGGTGGTGATGGGTAGTGATGGGTAGTGATGGTGGTGATGGGTGATGATGGGTAGTGATGGTGGTGATGGTGGTGATGGGTAGTGATGGGTGGTGATGGGTGGTGATGGTAGTGATGGGTGATGATGGGTGGTGATGGTGGTGATGGGTGGTGATGGGTAGTGATGGTGGTGATGGGTGGTGATGGGTAGTGATGGGTGGTGATGGGTGGTGATGGGTAGTGATGGTAGTGATGGGTGGTGATGGTAGTGATGGGTGGTGATGGGTAGTGATGGGTGGTGATGGTGGTGATGGTAGTGATGGGTAGTGATGGTGGTGATGATGGTGGTGATGGGTGGTGATGGGTAGTGATGGGTAGTGATGGGTAGTGATGGGTGGTGATGGTGGTGATGGGTAGTGATGGGTGGTGATGGTGGTGATGGTAGTGATGGGGTGGTGATGGTGGTGATGGTGGTGATGGATAGTGATGGGTGGTGATGGTAGTGATGGGTGGTGATGGTGGTGATGGGTGGTGATGGTGGTGATGGGTAGTGATGGTGGTGATGGTGGTGATGGGTAGTGATGGTGGTGATGGTGGTGATGGGTAGTGATGGGTGGTGATGGGTGGTGATGGGTAGTGATGGGTGGTGATGGGTGGTGATGATGGTGATGGGTGGTGATGGGTGGTGATGGGGCACTATCTGGACTCCTGTCTGTCTCTTACAAAGGCAAAGATCCTCCACCTATAGCCTCCCCACACTTCTGGGGCAAGTGCTGCAAGCGAACAGCAGCGCCTATGAGGTGCGTGAGGGGCCGCCTCCAGGCCCGGCCGCCTTTGTCTCCCCGGTGGCGATGTTCACTACTGCAGCACACCGCTGCACCGGCTACACATTTTAAGGCCGAGCCGACCTAGAGCGGAGTAAGCCCATAACCCGTGTTGTGTTTCAAATCATCGGTAGGAGCAACGTTGGCGGATGAGATTTTTTTTTACTTAAATTTTTTTTAAAATCTCCTCTGACGTCTGCCGGAAGGTGTCTTCTGAATTCCGCAGAGCTAATCGCGCCCCTCCCCCCCACTACCACCCACCCACCCACACACCCACTCACACACCCACCCACCCACACATCCACACTCCCACCCACCCACACACAAACAAAAACGAGGCCGTCTCGACTGGGCTGTATGCGCGTGTGTAGCTGTGCGGGTGTTGGCTGTGCGGGTGTTGGCTGTGCAGGTGTTGGCTGTGCAGGTGTTGGCTGTGCGTGCGTAGCTGTGCGGGTGTTGGCTGTGTGTGCGTAGCTGTGCGGGTGTTGGCTGTGCGTGCGTAGCTGTGCGGGTGTTGGCTGTGCGGGTGTTGGCTGTGCGGGTGTGTAGCTGTGCGTGGGTAGCTGTGCGTGGGTAGCTGTGCGTGTGTAGCTGTGCGGGTGTTGGCTGTGTGTGGGTGTTGGCTGTGCGGGTGTTGGCTGTGCGGGTGTTGGCTGTGTGGGTGTGTAGCTGTGCGTGCGTAGCTGTGCGGGTGTTGGCTGTGCGGGTGTTGGCTGTGCGGGTGTTGGCTGTGTGGGTGTTGGCTGTGCGCGTGTGTAGCTGTGCGTGCGTAGCTGTGCGTGCGTAGCTGTGCGGGTGTTGGCTGTGTGTGGGTGTTGGCTGTGCGTGTGTAGCTGTGCGGGTGTTGGCTGTGTGGGTGTTGGCTGTGTGTAGCTGTGTGGGTGTTGGCTGTTTGTAGCTGTGTGGGTGTTGGCTGTGTGTAGCTGTGTGGGTGTTGGCTGTGTGTAGCTGTGTGGGTGTTGGCTGTGGGATGGCGCCTGCACCAGGTGCTGAATCGGACAGCGACATCGACGTTTAGCACCAGCACGCGGGTGAGTGTGGGTGGGTGAGGGTGGGTGGGTGAGTGAGGGTGAGTGTGAGTGAGGGTGAGTGTGAGTGAGTGTGGGTGAGTGAGGGTGGGTGGGTGAGGGTGGGTGAGTGTGAGCGAGGGTGAGTGTGAGTGAGTGTGAGCGAGGGTGAGTGTGGGTGAGTGTGAGTGTGGGTGAGTGTTAGTGAGTGTGAGTGAGTGAGGGTGAGTGTGAGTGAGGGTGAGTGAGTGTGGGTGGGTGAGGGTGGGTGAGGGTGGGTGGGTGAGTGAGGGTGAGTGAGTGTGAGTGAGGGTGAGTGTTTGTGAGTGTGGGTGGGTGGGTGAGTGAGTGTGAGTAAGGGTGAGTGTGGGTGGGTGAGGGTGGGTGAGTGTGGGTGGGTGGGTGAGGGTGGGTGAGGGTGGGTGAGTGTGGGTGGGTGAGGGTGGGTGAGGGTGGGTGGGTGAGGATGGGTGGGTGAGTGAGGGTGAGTGTGAGCGAGTGTGAGTGAGGGTGAGTGTGAGTGAGTGTGAGTGAGGATGAGTGTGGGTGAGTGTGAGTGTGGGTGAGTGTTAGTGAGTGAGGGTGAGGGTGAGTCGGTGAGTGTGAGTGAGGGTGAGTGAGTGTGAGTGAGTGAGGGTTAGTGAGGGTGAGTGTGAGTGAGGGTGAGTGAGTGAGGGTGGGTGAGGGTGGGTGGGTGAGTGTGAGTGTGAGTGATTGAGGGTGAGTGTGGGTGGGTGAGGGTGAGTGAGTGAGGGTTAGTGAGGGTGAGTGTGGGTGTGAGTGTGGGTGAGGGTGAGTGAGTGAGGGTTAGTGAGGGTTAGTGAGGGTGAGTGTGGGTGAGGGTGAGTGAGTGAGGGTGGGTGAGGGTGGGTGGGTGAGTGAGTGTGAGTGATTGAGAGTGAGTGTTTGTGAGTGTGGGTGGGTGAGGGTGGGTGGGTGAGTGTGAGTGAGGGTGAGTGTGGGTGAGGGTGAGTGAGTGTGGGTGGGTGAGGGTGGGTGGGTGTTATTCGGGGGTGTGTGTGTGATTGGGGGTGTGTGATTGGGTGTGTGTATGTGAGTGTGTTAGATTGGGGGTGTATATGGGGGTGTGTGTGTGGGGGGGGGGTGTGATTCGGGGTGTGAGTGTGTGTGTGTGTGTCTGTGTGTGTGTGTGTGTGTGTGTGTGTGTGGGGGTGTGTGTGGGGTGTGTGTGTGTGGGGGGGGATGTGTGGGGGTGTGTGTGTGTGTGATTGGGGGTGCGTATATGTGAGTGTGTGTGTGGGGGTGTGTGTGGGTGTGTTTGTGGGTGTGTGTGTCTGTGTGTGGGTGTGTGTGATTGGGTGTGTGTGTGTGTGAGTGTGTGTGTGTCTGTGTGAGTGTGTGTGTGAGTGTTTGTGATTGGGTGAGTGTGTGGGTGTGTGATTGTGTGATTGTGTGTGGGTGTGTGTATGTGTGTGGGGGGGGTGAGTGTGTGTGATTGTGTGTGTGGGTGTGAGTGTGTGTGAGTGTGGGTGGGTGTGTGTATGTGTGTGGTGGGGTGAGTGTGTGTGAGTGTGGGTGTGTGCGAGTGTGTGTATGTGTGTGGGGGGGTGAGTGTGTGTGAGTGTGTGTGAGTGTGTGTGTGAGTGTGTGTGAGTGTGGGTGAGTGTGGGTGTGTGTGTGTGAGTGTTTGTGAGTGTGGGTGTGTGTGTGTGGGTGTATGTGTGTGTGTGGGGGGGGTGAGTGGGCAGGGTGGAGCTGGATGGGACGTCTGGAAGCTGCTGCGTGTTCACACCGCTGGCTGTGGCTCTCGTTCGTCTCAGGGGCCTCGCGTCTCATCGCTCCCTCCTCAAGATTGTCAATTCCAATAACACACATACACACATACACACACACATAATACACACACATACACACACATAACACACACACATACACACACACATACACACACACATACACACACATAACACACACACATACACACACACATACACACATACACACACATAACACACACACATAATACATATACACATACACACACACATACACACACATAATACACACACATACATACACACATACACACATACATACATACACATACACACATCTACACTACACACACTAACACACACAAAAGACAAAGATCCCCCATATAGCCTTAACAGACTGTAGGGGCAAGTGCTGTTAGCGAGCACCTATGAAAGCCGGAACGGTACACTAGGGGGTGGGTGGCCAGCACCACGCCCGACCGCCTTTGTCTCCCTAGTGGCGATGTTTACACACCGCACCAGGTACTCATTTGAGGCTGAGTAGACCTAGGGGAGGCCCCGGGACCGGTTCAGATAATCGTCACCGGTGTTGGCCGTGAGCGGGAATCGAACCCGGGTCGCCAGGTTCATAGCGCAGCGTAGCGCTAACCACTGCACTAGCGCTCCCCCAACACACATACACACACACAGTAACACACACATACACACACACATACACACACATACACACACACACATACGCACACACACATATACACACACACATACACACATATACATACACACACACAGTACACACAGTAACACACAGTAACACACACACAGTACACACAGTACACACAGTAACACACACACAGTACACACACATACACACACAGTACACACACATACACACACACAGTACACACACACAGTACACACAGTAACACACAGTAACACACACACACAGTACACACAGTAACACACACAGTACACACACAGTACACACAGTAACACACACATACACAGTACACACATACACACACACAGTAACACACACACAGTACACACAGTAACACACACATACACACACACAGTAACACACAGTAACACACACAGTAACACACACAGTAACACACACACAGTACATACACACACACAGTACACACACATACACACACACACAGTACACACACTCACACTCTATGTCGCCAAGTGCTACGATGCTGCCGCTGCCGTCGCTGCTTCTTTGATCGCCTCGGGTTGAGCGGCCAATCATTGGAGACGATCGGGTGAAACGTCGTGGACAAAAACAATTGTTGTTGTTGTTGTTGACATTGGGCGCTGGATAACAACACACACGCTGATTTGTAATAACCTCCGTGTCGCCGATTCGACACTCTATTCTCTCTCTCTCTCCCTTGCTTCGGTGGGTTCGCTACCCACAGCAGCGAGGGTTGTTGGGTGGTGGTGGTCTCAGTTCATCGCCCGTGCGGTTATTCTTCATTGCCCGTGGGGTTTCTATTCGTGATTCATTTTGAACGTTCAAATTACGAAGACGAGGTTGTGCAGCAGCAGCATCAGGAGTAGCATCATCAGCAGTAGCATTATCATCATCAGCAGCAGCATCAGCTGTAGCATCAGCAGCAGCATCATCATCAACAGCAGTAGCAGCAGCAGCATCAACATCTGTAGCAGCAGCATCATCATCAGGAGTAGCATCAGCAGCATCAACAGCATCATCATCATCAGGAGTAGCATCAACAGCTGCAGCAGCATCAACAGCAGCAGCATCATCAGCAGCTGTAGCATCATCAGCGGCATCATCAGCGGCAGCTGTAAAATCAACGCTCTGTTGCATCGCCACAACCACCACCGCAACTACCTTTACCACCACCACCACCTCCTCTACCTTTACCGCCACCACAACCAACACCGCCTTTAGCTAGGGCAACCACCACCTCCACCACCACCTCCACCACCTGCACCACCACCTGCACCACCACCACCTGCACCACCTGCACCATCACCTGCACCACCACCACCACCACCACCTGCACCACCACCACCACCACCACCTGCACCACCTGCACCACCACCACCACCTGCACCACCACCACCACCACCCATGGCGTGGCCGTGCATCACGCGCGCCTGCTGCCTGGCGCGCTTCTGGGCCCAGCTGGACAAGGCGGACATCTCCATCCCCCTCGCCATCCCCCTCGCCGCGCCGCGCTACTCCGAGCTGGGGGACTCCGAGGCCCCCCAATCCGGGGGGCTCCTCCGGGGCGGGGCGCCCCCCTGCCAGGGTCTCCCCGCCGCAGCCGCCACCGCAGCCGCCGGGCTGCCGTCGATCGCCACGGGGCCCTGGGGGAGCTCCGCGCCGGGGTCGGGCGGTGGCAGCGGTGGTGGCAGCGGTGGTGGCAGCGGTGGTGGCAGCGGTGGTGGCAGCGGTGGTGGTGGCGGGGCACCGGCGGCGTCCCGCGGTGTGGACGGCGGCAAGGAGCGCTCGGTGACGCAGAGCGACTACCGCTCGTGGAAGGTACACCGGGGAGCACTCCGCCATGGGCGTTGAACCGCAGGGAGTTGGGGGGTACAGGGGGGTGTGGGGGGCACGGGTGGGAAGGGGGGGGAGTCCACCTTCGCTCTGGCATTGGGTAGCTGGAGTAGGAGGGTCCACCTTCGCTCTGGCACTGGGTAGCGAGAGTAGGAGAGTCGACCTTCGCTGTGGCACTGGGTAGCGAGAGTAGGAGAGTCGACCTTCGCTATGGCACTGGGCAGCTAGTGTAGAAGGTCGACTTTCGCTATGGCACTGGGCAGCTAGCATAGGGGGTCGACCTTCGCTCTGGCACTGGGCAGCGAGAGTAGGACAGTCGACCTTCGCTATGGCACTGGGCAGCGAGAGTAAGAGAGTCGACCTTCGCTATGGCACTGGGCAGCTAGTGTAGAAGGTCGACTTTCGCTATGGCACTGGGCAGCTAGCATAGGGGGTCGACCTTCGCTCTGGCACTGGGCAGCGAGAGTAGGACAGTCGACCTTCGCTATGGCACTGGGCAGCGAGAGTAAGAGGGTCGACCTTCGCTATGGCACTGGGCAGCGAGAGTAGGAGAGTCGACCTTCGCTATGGCACTGGGCAGCTAGTGTAGAAGGTCGACTTTCGCTATGGCACTGGGCAGCTAGCATAGGGGGTCGACCTTCGCTCTGGCACTGGGCAGCGAGAGTAGGAGGTCGACCTTCGCTATGGCACTGGGCAGCGAGAGTAAGAGGGTCGACCTTCGCTATGGCACTGGGCAGCGAGAGTAGGAGAGTCGACCTTCGCTATGGCACTGGGCAGCGAGAGTAGGACGGTCGACCTTCGCTATGGCACTGGGCAGCTAGTGTAGAAGGTCGACTTTCGCTATGGCACTGGGCAGCTAGCATAGGGGGTCGACCTTCACTCTGGCACTGGGTAGCGAGAGTAGGAGAGTCGACCTTCGCTGTGGCACTGGGTAGCGAGAGTAGGAGAGTCGACCTTCGCTATGGCACTGGGTAGCGAGAGTAGGAGAGTCGACCTTCGCTATGGCACTGGGCAGTGAGAGTAGGGGGGTCGACCTTCGCTCTGGCACTGGGCAGCTGGAGTAGGAGAGTCGACCTTCGCTATGGCACTGGGTAGCGAGAGTAGGAGAGTCGACCTTCGCTCTGGCACTGGGTAGCGAGAGTAGGGAGTCGACCTTCGCTATAGCACTGGGCAGCGAGAGTAGGGAGTCGACCTTCGCTATGGCACTGGGCAGCTGGAGTAGGAGAGTCGACCTTCGCTATGGCACTGGGCAGTGAGAGTAGGAGAGTCGACCTTCGCTCTGGCACTGGGTAGCGAGAGTAGGAGAGTCGACATTCGCTGTGGCACTGGGTAGCGAGAGTAAGAGAGTCGACCTTCGCTATGGCACTGGGTAGCGAGAGTAGGGGGTCGACCTTCGCTGTGGCACTGGGCAGTGAGAGTAGGAGAGTCGACCTTCGCTATGGCACTGGGCAGCGAGAGTAGGGGGTCGACCTTCGCTATGGCACTGGGTAGCTGGAGTAGGAGAGTCGACCTTCCCTATGGCACTGGGTAGCGAGAGTAGGAGGGTCGACCTTCGCTATGGCACCGGGCAGCTTTAGTAGGAGAGTCGACCTTCGCTATGGCACTGGGTAGTTAGCGTAGAAGGGTCGACATTCGCTATGGCACTGGGCAGCTAGCGTAGGGGGTCGACCTTCGCTATGGCACTGGGCAGCGAGAGTAGGAGAGTCGACCTTCGCTATGGCACTGGGTAGCGAGAGTAGGGGGTCGACCTTCGCTATGGCACTGGGCAGCGAGAGTAGGGGGTCGACCTTCGCTATGGCACTGGGCAGCGAGAGTAGGGGGTCGACCTTCGCTATGGCACTGGGCAGCTAGAGTAGGAGGGTCGACCTTCGCTCTGGCACTGGGTAGCTAGCGTAGGAGAGTCGACCTTCCCTATGGCACTGGGTAGCGAGAGTAGGAGGTCGACCTTCGCTATGGCACTGGGCAGCTGCAGTAGGAGGGTCGACCTTCGCTATGGCACTGGGCAGCGAGAGTAGGACAGTCGACCTTTGCTATGGCACTGGGCAGCTGGAGTAGGAGGGTCGACCTTTGCTATGGCACTGGGCAGCGAGAGTAGGGGGTCGACCTTCGCTATGGCACTGGGCAGCTGGAGTAGGAGGGTCGACTTTCGCTATGGCACTGGGCAGCTGGAGTAGGAGGGTCGACCTTCGCTCTGGCACTGGGTAGCGAGAGTAGGGGGTCGACCTTCGCTATGGCACTGGGTAGCGAGAGTAGGAGGGTCCACCTTCGCTCTGGCACTGGGTAGCGAGAGTAGGAGAGTCGACCTTCACTCTGGCACTGGGTAGCGAGAGTAGGGGGTCGACCTTCGCTATGGCACTGGGTATCGAGAGTAGGAGGGTCCACCTTCGCTCTGGCACTGGGTAGCTGGAGTAGGAGGGTCGACCTTCGCTATGGCACCGGGCAGCGAGAGTAGGAGAGTCGACCTTCGCTGTGGCACTGGGTAGCGAGAGTAGGAGAGTCGACCTTCGCTATGGCACTGGGTAGCGAGAGTAGGAGAGTCGACCTTCGCTATGGCACTGGGCAGCTGGAGTAGGAGAGTCGACCTTCGCTATGGCACTGGGCAGTGAGAGTAGGAGAGTCGACCTTCGCTCTGGCACTGGGTAGCGAGAGTAGGAGAGTCGACCTTCGCTGTGGCACTGGGTAGCGAGAGTAGGAGAGTCGACCTTCGCTATGGCACTGGGTAGCGAGAGTAGGGGGTCGACCTTCGCTGTGGCACTGGGCAGTGAGAGTAGGAGAGTCGACCTTCGCTATGGCACTGGGCAGCGAGAGTAGAGGGTCGACCTTCGCTATGGCACTGGGTAGCTGGAGTAGGAGAGTCGACCTTCGCTGTGGCACTGGGTAGCGAGAGTAGGAGAGTCGACCTTCGCTATGGCACTGGGTAGCGAGAGTAGGAGAGTCGACCTTCGCTATGGCACTGGGCAGCGAGAGTAGGAGGGTCGACCTTCGCTATGGCACTGGGCAGCTGGAGTAGGAGAGTCGACCTTCCCTATGGCACTGGGTAGCGAGAGTAGGAAGGTCGACCTTCGCTATGGCACTGGGCAGCTGGAGTAGGAGGGTCGACCTTCGCTATGGCACTGGGTAGTTAGCGTAGAAGGGTCGACATTCGCTATGGCACTGGGCAGCTAGCGTAGGGGGTCGACCTTCGCTATGGCACTGGGCAGCGAGAGTAGGAGAGTCGACCTTCGCTATGGCACTGGGTAGCGAGAGTAGGGGGTCGACCTTCGCTATGGCACTGGGCAGCGAGAGTAGGGGGTCGACCTTCGCTATGGCACTGGGCAGCTAGAGTAGGAGGGTCGACCTTCGCTCTGGCACTGGGGAGCTAGCGTAGGAGAGTCGACCTTCCCTATGGCACTGGGTAGCGAGAGTAGGAGGTCGACCTTCGCTATGGCACTGGGCAGCTGCAGTAGGAGGGTCGACCTTCGCTATGGCACTGGGCAGCGAGAGTAGGACAGTCGACCTTTGCTATGGCACTGGGCAGCTGGAGTAGGAGGGTCGACCTTTGCTATGGCACTGGGCAGCGAGAGTAGGGGGTCGACCTTCGCTATGGCACTGGGCAGCTGGAGTAGGAGGGTCGACTTTCGCTATGGCACTGGGCAGCTGGAGTAGGAGGGTCGACCTTCGCTATGGCACTGGGCAGCGAGAGTAGGGGGTCGACCTTCGCTATGGCACTGGGCAGCTAGAGTAGGAGGGTCGACCTTCGCTCTGGCACTGGGTAGCTAGCGTAGGAGAGTCGACCTTCCCTATGGCACTGGGTAGCGAGAGTAGGAGGTCGACCTTCGCTATGGCACTGGGCAGCTGCAGTAGGAGGGTCGACCTTCGCTATGGCACTGGGCAGCGAGAGTAGGAGAGTCGACCTTCGCTATGGCACTGGGTAGCGAGAGTAGGGGGTCGACCTTCGCTATGGCACTGGGCAGCTGGAGTAGGAGGGTCGACCTTCGCTGTGGCACTGGGCAGCGAGAGTAGGAGGTCGACCTTCGCTATGGCACTGGGCAGCTAGCGTAGGAGGTCGACCTTCGCTATGGCACTGGGCAGCGAGAGTAGGAGGTCGACCATTGCTATGGCACTGGGCAGCGAGAGTAGGGGGTCGACCTTCGCTATGGCACTGGGCAGCTGGAGTAGGAGAGTGGGCAATAGGAGGCTACACGGGGGATATCTTTGCCTTCGGTGTTTCGCTGTACGCACGCACGCACGTACGTGCGTTCGTGTTGAACTTTTTTCGCCACCCGACGTAACCAACCGTGCTCATCGGCAGTGCGGTGGAAAGGACAGCAAACTAATAGCGACAGGCAGCTCGGAAGAAATTCGTTTTCAATGGAGCGCAGCAGTGTAGCGCATAGTGTACGGCGTAGTTCATAGTGTTTTGCGTGTTTCATGGATAACATTGGTCGCAAAAAGCGTACGCGTTAAACTGATTGACCTCTGTCGGGAGGATACTTTTCTTCAAACAAGAAAATTGGAAACGCTCCGCATCAAGCGGGCGAAGCCGAAGTCCTCTCGAAAAGATGCAGGGATTCAGCGGTGATTCCAAACGCAGTGAAAGCAACTCCAGTCACGTAGAGCTGATCAAATGCTGCATAGAGCTCTTGAATTGTTGTTAAAAGAGAGAATACGCCATAATAGAGGTGAATTAAGTCACTTCTAAATCGCTGATGTACTTACAAATCTAGTAACGGTGTCTTGGCGTTATTATTATTATTATTGGAATTTCATGTCATAGAACAATCGACACAATAACGGCAGTCAGCCGACAGTGTATTTCACAAGCCTGACACGACCCAAATAAACTAATTTGCTCGACTGACTAACGAACGACTCTCAACTGAACATGAACAATTTGAAAACGCGATGGTCATCGACGCGACCGACGTCAAATTATCCAGCGATGCGGTTGTCAGTCCTGTCTAAGGGTCCTAGCTTTGCGGTTGCGCGCGCGACATACAAATCCCTGGCTATGGGATGATTGCTGGAGTGGAATCGGCAGTTGGACGTCAACCCACAATCATCAAGCTGAAATGACTCAGCACGAAGTTGCCAACAAAAACCCGTTGACAGGAGTAAGTTGCCCAACGCAAATGATTAGTCTCAGCGAGGCCAAAAGGGCCTGAAAGAGAATCTGCCTTATGCTCACGAACACGGTCCGAGACATGTCGCTTAGTTTCCCCAATGTAACTGCTGCCGCAGATACAGCTTCGTTTGTAGATGCCGGAGATATTGCATGTCAGGAATCTTGTCCTTCACAGATGGGATCAGATCACATATTTTATGTACTGTGTTAAATCGGACCTGGGTGTTGTGTTTGTTCATGATTTTGGTAATCGTTTTGGTTAACCCTGCTATGAATGGCAAGGCAGCTTTGAAACACGGTAGAACCGATACTTCTGCCGTGGCTGATCATTATTTTAATGCGGCTGGCTCACACGAAATTGATTTCTCGAAGACGATGGTACTTTGCAAGCCCACTGGCTATCAAACATAGAATCGTTCATGAAGCCATCCATATCTACAGATACAGACACAATTTCAACAGAGAGGATGGTTATAAACTCAGCAATCATTGGAAAGATGTCATCAACCACTTTCGGTCATGACTTGATTTGCGTCAACCTCCACCATCAGCAGTGTGGGTGTGTGTGGAGCGAGGTGCAATGATTGCCTGGCCGCCCTCTGATTGGTGGAGTACCACTGCCGGTTTAGTCGTTCTCTCCTACATTAACATAATCTGCCCCGCCCATGCTGCTGACACACTTGGGCTACATTAACATAATCTGCCCCGCCCATGCTGCTGACACACTTGGGCTACGCCCATCTCTAAACCTTAATAAACAGTTTGCCTTTAGCGGCTAGCCCCCCTTTTCCTGACGACGACCGCTTGTGTTGCGATCGAAACGTCGTGGTTTTTTGTTTTTATTTTATGTTCTTATTATTTATATTTTTATTCACGTTTTTAAAAATATTATTTTCTATCCACGTGACTTTACTGAGAGAACCAAAGAATGTGAATTCCTGCAGTCACGGAAGTTTTACGTCAAAACTTTATGGGCTGCCAAAGATTCACAAACCTGATGTCCCATTGAGACCCATCGGAAGTGGAATAGGCTCTGCCGCATATAAATTAGCACAATACATTAAAAAAACAAATACAGCCCCACATCGGCCTGACCTCTTCGTTCATTAAAACCTCAGAACACCTTGTAAATATAATTAAAGATGTTGAGCTTAACCCTAATGATATTCTGGTAAGTTTTGGAGTGACTTCTCTGTTCGCGATGGTTCCGGTGAACGAGTCGGTTAAATTACTCGATACTCTGGTAACAAATGCAGGTTTTAGCCAAAGATATCCCACGGCTATCTGAGCATTGTCTAAAGGACACCGATTTCTTGTGGGAAGGTGACTTCTACAAACAAAAGGAAGGTGTTGCAATGGACTCTCTTTTGCCTCCTGCGATTGCGAATCTGTACATGGAAGACTTTCAAGCAAAAGCGCTAGCTTCAAGCACATTAAAACCCTATTTTTTTGGTTTAGACATGTGGATGACGCATCGATGGTCTGGTCGCACGGAAAAGATACACCTAAAGCATTTCTAAATCATCGCAACTCGCAAAAACCGTCCATCCAGTTCACCGTGGAAGTGGAGGTTGGTGGAACTCTCCCATCGCTGGACATTCTGCTCGGGCGCGACCTGAACCGGTGATATAACACACGGTGTTGACCGAAAGGCAACGCACAACTCACGCCTGTCTGAATGCGGAGTGACCCCATAACCCCGCACGAAGATCCTCTCTCATGAAGTCGCTCGTCCATGGACCTAAGAAAGTGTCCGATGGTGAAAGTCTGAGGATTTGAGATTAAACACATTCAATTGCAGCGCTTCTCTAATGGTTACAATGATGCACAAATCAACAGGGCGCCGAATGCCAAAGCCAAATCAAACAGCACAAGTGTCGAAACTGACCAAGCAAGTAAAACGATTAAGGTACCGTGCATTGCGGAAGCTACCGATAAAACTAAACAGATCTGTGGAAAAACAAACATCGGAGTGAGATTTGGCACGGTACGTAAAATACTGAAACCAATATCTGGTATTAAAGATGAATTACCGAGGCTATCAACAAAAAGGTGTGTACCGAATTAATTGCTCCTGTGGAAGATGCTATGTTGGTCAGACGGGATGAATGATCAGCATGAGACTAAAAGAACACCAAAATTAAATACTCCAAGCACACAACAAGGCCACTCAATTGATTTTCATAATGTTGAAGTTTTGTGCAAAACGAGTAACGACTGGCCAAGACTATTTCGAGAATCTGTCGAAATTGAGAGTCAATACAATAATTTTAAACGTTCGGATAGCTACAGACGTAGTGCTGCTTGGAAGCGAATCATAATTTAATACTACGCTGTTTAACTGCATGCCAAAACAGGTCACCGTACGTCGACAGTGATTAACTGTGAGCAGCCAATAACACGTATTGCGATATTTGCACCCAAATAAGGCAGGAAGAGCATGCATGATGTGCATGCATAATGTGCATTGATTACCCTATGATTAACCCAACCGGAAATGGATATCCATTCTAATTCGTATGCATAGATTAACCCCCCTCCTCTAGCCTTCACACCTGATTGGCTCACAAGTGATGACATCACATTCAGGAGGAGCATTTCTCCACAACTCTGGCTGTTGCCTGATGATGCTGGCTGTTGTTTGTAATTTCAGGCAAAACGTTACAATACTCGGATTGTA
>NC_046138.1:828952-846452 GCF_010993605.1 Petromyzon marinus | reverse complement strand
CTGTGTGTCTGTGTTTGTGTCTGCATGTGTATCTGTGTGTCTGTGTTTGTGTGTCTGCGTGTGTATCTGTGTTTGTGTCTGCGTGTGTATCTGTGTGTCTGTGTTTGTGTGTCTGCGTGTGTATCTGTGTGTTTGTCTGTCTGTTTGTGTGTCTGTGTGTGTATCTGTGTTTGTGTCTGCGTGTGTATCTGTGTGTCTGTGTTTGTGTGTCTGCGTGTGTATCTGTGTCTGTGTTTGTGTGTCTGTTTGTGTGGCTGTGTGTGTATCTGTGTTTGTGTCTGCATGTGTATCTGTGTGTCTATGTTTGTGTGTCTGCGTGTGTATCTGTGTGTCTGTGTTTGTGTGTCTGTTTGTGTGTCTGTGTGTGTATCTGTGTTTGTGTGTCTGCGTGTGTATCTGTGTGCCTGTGTTTGTGTGTCTGTTTGTGTGTCTGTGTGTGTATCTGTGTTTGTGTGTCTGCGTGTGTATCTGTGTTTGTGTGTGTGTTTGTGTGTATGCGTGTGTATCTGTGTTTGTGTGTCTGTTTGTGTGTCTGTGTGTGTATCTGTGTTTGTGTGTCTGCGTGTGTATCTGTGTGTCTGTGTTTGTGTCTGCGTGTGTATCTGTGTGTCTGTGTTTGTGTATCTGTGTGTCTGTGTTTGTGTGTCTGTTTGTGTGTCTGCGTGTGTATCTATGTGTCTGTGTTTGTGTGTGTCTGTGTGTGTGTGTCTGTATCTGTCTGCGTGTGTGTGTCTGTGTGTGTCTGCGTGTGTATCTATGTGTCTGTGTTTGTGTGTGTGTCTGTGTTTGTGTGTCTGTTTGTGTGTCTGTGTGTGTATCTGTGTTTGTGCGTCTGCGTGTGTATCTATGTGTCTGTGTTTGTGTGTGTGTGTGTCTGTGTGTCTGTGTGTGTGTCTGTATCTGTCTGCGTGTGTGTGTGTCTGTGCGCGTCTGTATGTGTGTGTGTGTCTGTGTGAATGTCTGTATGTAGTGGGGAGCGGTAGTGTAGCGGTTAGCGCTACGCCGTGCTACAAACCCCGGCGACCCGAGTTCGATTCCCGATCACGGCCAAACACCGGTGCCGATTCTCTGAACCGGTCCCGGGCCTTCCCCTAGGTAGACTCAGCCTCAAATGAGCACTTGGCGCGGTGTGTTGTGAGCATCGCCACTGGGGGAGAGACAAAGGCGGCCGGGCGTGATTGCTGGCCACCCACCCCCCTCGTGTGCCACAGGCCCCGGTAGCCTTCACAGCAGTGACGTGCGGTGAGGTCAGTGGCTGGGGAGGCACCTGCTAGTGTCAGAGCCAGATTCACACGCTGAGCGGGGCGTGGCCTCACGGAGGGGGCGTGGCCTCACTGAGGGGGCGTGTCCTCACGGAGGGAGGGGGGCGTGTTAGACAGTGTTAGACACGCCCCCCTCCCCTCGGTGAGGCAGATGTTACAGCTGCCTCCCCTGGTGCTTTTTCATTGCAGTTACATGATGAGACCAGCGAGCCTTAATATCTTTATGCACATAATAAGTGAAATAAGTTAACCTGGAGTATGGAAGGCGAGGACATGAAATGAAGGGGTCTACAAACATTACATTGGTGACGTACTGAGATAGTAACAGGCACGCGCTTATTGCCCGTGCTCCATCCAGTCACTTAGGGGTTTGCGCAATCAGAGGTGAGGCTGAGCTCGTCGCTGCCTCACCTCTCGCCTCTGACGAGAACAAACAAAAAAATGATCGGAATCGTACAGAAGTGACATTTGGAACGCATCATCAGCGGCAAAAATAAATAAATCTCAACGTTAACTTGATTCGATTTAAATTTCGATTGAAAGCTTTCGTGACTGCGAGGATTCATCTTCTTTGGTTCTTTCGGTAAAGTCACCACCACGTAGAATGAGAATAAAATAACAAAATTGATCAAATAAAATAACGCAATAATATTCTCACGACGTTTCGGCCACAACACAAGCAGCCTTCATCAGGTGAAGGGGACGAGACTGTCTGGAGGACAGCGCTTGGCTGTGTTCGCTCCAGCGCTGTCCTCCAGACAGTCTCGTCCCTTCACCTGATGAAGGCCGCTTGTGTTGTGGCCGAAACGTCGTGAGAATTTCATCGCGTTGTTTTATTTTATCAATTTATTATTTCATTCTCATTCTACGCAGGGCGGCGACTTTTACCGAAAAAACCAAAGAAGTTCATTCGATTTATTCTTTATTTGCTTTTCTCTCTCTCTCTCTCCCTCTCTCTCTCTCGTAACAGCCATTTCCATTTGGTAGCAATGCCCGGCGAGGCCCTGCCTCCCCCTGCCTCCTGCACATCCCTTGCTTCGTTCACATCACTCGCCCCCCCCCCCCCCCCCCCATCCGCGACCCGCCGAGTGTTGCCAACGCCATGCCGCCTTCACGTTCCTCCTCCTCCTCCTCCTCCGCTGCCTCCGTCGGTCCGCAGGTCCGCCCGGAGGCGAGTTGCAAACCGCGTGCCGAGTACCAGGCGAGCGACGAGCCCTTCCCCACGGAGACTCAGTACAAGCTGGACTTCCGCGCGTGGCCCCTGCAAACGAGGCGGGAGCGATGCGGAGGAGGAGGAGGAGGAGGAGGAGGCGGTGGAGGAGGCGGCGGAGGCGGTGGCGGAGGCTCCGTCGGTCACTCCAGCCCAGGCGCCGCCACGTGGGAAGGGCCCGGTCACGTGACCGCCACGGACGGTGCCGCCGGGACCTCGTCGTACCGGTGGGTGAGCTCGGGGGGTGGAGGGGGGGGAGTGGAGGGGGTGGGGGCTGGGTTCGCACCCAGGGACACCACCCCCCCCCACCACCACCGTACGTGTGTGTGCACGTGCACGTGCGTGTGTGTGCACGTGCATCAGCCAGTCATCTCAGTCAGTCTCAGTCAGTCGACCCGTGGCACCTGCTGTGTCTGCCCCGTGACCTCCTGCCAGCGGGCGTTCGACACTTCACGTGATGGCCTCAGGGTGCACATAGCCTGGCACAAGCGTCGTGGTGACGTCACCGCCACTTAGTGGCGAATGGCGGTTGTTGTTGCGTGCGTGAGTGTGTGTGTGTGTACGTGCGCATGTGCGCGTGTGCACGTGTGTATGTGTGTGTGCACGTGTGTGTGTGCACGTGTGTGTGTGCACGTGTGTGTGTGTGCACGTGCGTGTGTGTGCACGTGCGTGTGTGTGTGTGCACGTGTGTGTGTGTGTACGTGTGTGTGTGCACGTGTGTGTGTGTGTGCACGTGTGTGTGTGTGTGTGTGCACGTGCGCGTGTGTGCACGTGTGTGTGTGCACGTGCGTGTGTGTGTGCACGTGTGTGTGTGCACGTGTGTGTGTGTGCACGTGTGTGTGTGTGCACGTGTGTGTGTGTGTACGTGTGTGTGTGTGTGCACGTGTGTGTGTGTGCCCGTGTGTGTGTGTGTGTGTACGTGTGTGTGTGTGCACGTGTGTGTGTGTGCACGTGTGTGTGTGTGTGTGTGCACGTGTGTGTGTGTGTGTGCACGTGTGTGTGTGTGTGTGCACGTGTGTGTGTGCACGTGTGTGTGTGTGCACGTGTGTGTGTGCACGTGTGTGTGTGCACGTGTGTGTGTGCCCGTGTGTGTGCGTGCACGTGTGTGTGTGTGTGCACGTGTGTGTACGTGTGTGTGCACGTGCACAGGGAGCACTAGACGAGTAGCGGGTTAGCGGGCAACGCTGCGCTACGAACCCGGCGGGCCCCAAGTTCGGCCACCAACGCCAGCGACGATTGTCTGAACCCGTTCACGGGGCACTCCTCCCTCCAGGTCGACTCAGCCTCAAATGAGTAGCTGGCGCTGTGGCCGTGTAGTTAAACATCCCCCATACTGGGGGAGAGACAAAGGCGGCCGGGCGTGGTTGCTGGCCACCCACCCCCCTTGGCGTGCACACAGGTGCCGGTAGCCTTCATCGGCAGCTGCTGCTGCTGCTGCTCGCTACTAACAGCGCTTGGCCCCGGCAGTCCGTCATCTCAAACAGTCAACCCCACCCACGGCACCTGCTGGGTCTGTCCCGTGACCTCCGATACTTCTTCTTCACGTGGCCTTAAAGCGAAGCAAGCTGCCGCTGGGGGTGCCCCCCTAGGCTACGCCACGCAGCAGTAATCATCGCCACCCCCTGACTGTGAAACCACCGCAGCTGCTGGTGCTGCGTCTGTGAAACAGCAGCAGCAGCAGCAGCAGCGTCTTCCTGCGTTGACGATCGCGCTGTGAGTGTGTCACACGGGGACAGCTGCCGCTGGGGGTGCCCCCCTCCCTAGGCTACGCCACGCAGCGCCAGCAGCAGCAGTAGCAGCAGCATCGTCTACGGTGGTTAAACGTTGCACCTGGGTCGTGTTCGCGTAAGAGCTTCATAGATCATCGGATTCGTGAATACAGATGCTGTGTGTTTTGAAACATTCTGATTCTGGGCTTCCGAGATGACGAATTCTCGTAGAGATGAATAATAAAGTAATACATACAGAAGGAATATGCCTAAATAAATAATTGTTGCCAAACGATTACGGGACAAAATAAATGTTCACAAAGTTGTGGTTGGCAAATAATTTTTATTTAAAAAAATATAATGCATTGCTCTGAAACTTGTGCTTGTTAAAAAAA
The DNA here is from genome assembly GCF_010993605.1 of Petromyzon marinus. NCBI lineage: Eukaryota > Metazoa > Chordata > Hyperoartia > Petromyzontiformes > Petromyzontidae > Petromyzon > Petromyzon marinus. The sequence goes on along the minus strand of NC_046138.1, from coordinate 841,876 downwards.
AAACCCGAAAGAATTGGTCAAAAATAAATGTACAAAGGATGATCATTAATAATTTTATTATTAAAATTATTAATGATAATTTTATTATTAAAATTATTAATGATCGAATTACATTATTATTATTGAGAATGCATATTTTCATAAAAGAAGAATGTTAATAAATGCGTATTCAGATTTTTGTGGTTGTTGAAAAAATAATAATTATCAATACACAAACTGTTGTAAAAAATTATAATTATTAATACATAAACTGTTGTAAAAAAAATAACTATCAATACAAAACTGTTGTAACAAAAATAATTATCAATACATAAACTGTTGTAATTTTTTTTATAATTATCAATACAAAACTGGTGTAAAATATATATAATAAATATCGATACATACGGTGTTTTGAAAGAAAAAAATAACTCTCAATACATTGCGAAAAACGTGGCCGATCTCTCCATCAGTGGAGAGCCTTGAGACTCCTCAAATGATCGTCATCGTCGTCATCATTGCGATTGTTGTCGTCATCATCATCATTGTCGTCATCGTCGTCATCATCGTCGTCATCATTGTCGTCATCGTCGTCATCATCGTCGTCATCATCGTCGTCATCATCATCATTGTCGTCATCGTCGTCATCATTGTCGTCGTCGTCATTGTCGTCGTCATCATCGTCGTCATTGTCGTCATCATCGTTGTCGTCGTTGTCATCATCGTCGTCATCATCATCATCGTCGTCATCATCGTCGTCGTCGTCGTCATCATCGTCATCATCGTTGTCGTCATCATCGTCATCATCATCGTCGTCGTCATCATCGTCATCATCGTTGTCGTCGTCATCATCGTCATCATCGTTGTCGTCGTCATCATCGTCATCATCATCGTTGTCGTCGTCATCGTCGTTATCATCGTCGTCATCGTCGGCATCGTCATCATCATCATTGTCGTCATCGTCATCACCATCATTGTCATCATCACCGTCGTCATCATTGTCGTCATCATCGTCATCATCAGCATTGTCATCGTGGTCATCATCGTCATCATCGTCATCATCATCGTCGTCGTCATCGTCGCCATCATGGTCGTCATCATGGTCGTCATCGTCGTCATCATCATGGTCGCCATTATCATCATTGTCATCAACATCGTCGTCGTCATCGTCGTCATCATGGTCGTCATCGTCGTCATCATCATCAATATCATTATCGTCATCATCGTCGTCATCATCGTCACCATCGTCACTGTCATCGTCGTCATCATCATGGTCGCCATCGTCATCATCGTCATCAACATCATTATCGTCATCATCGTCATCAACATCATCATCGTCGTCATCATCATGGCCGCCACCAGCACCATCGCGCTGGACGTGTGAACGAACTCGCCACTGCGTGGTGGCCTCTGACCTCTCGTCTCCGCAGGGCCCAGTTCCGCCTGTGGCCGGACCCCTCGGCGGCCGCTCCGTGCCGGCCTCTCAAACTCCACCCCGTCTTCAAGTCGCCCTTCGAGCCTCCTCATCCTCCTCCTCCTCATCCTCCTCCTCATCCTGTGGCCGCCGCCGGCGCCGGCGGCGGCGCCGGCGGTTCCGGAATCTCCGGCCACAACAACCACAACGGCCTCCACCACGCGGGGTCAGCCGCGGCCAGGGCCTCGTCCTCCGCCATCGCCAAGCGGGCCGCTGACCGCTTGTCAAGGGCCGGAGGGGCCCGCGGGACGCCCAGGGAGGGCGCCAAGGAGGGAGCCAAGGAGGGAGCCAAGGAGGGAGCCAAGGAGGGCGCCAAGGAGGGAGCCAAGGAGGGAGCCAAGGGGGCCACAGGGAATCGACGGCCACTCGGGAAGGCTGGGGGGGCCGGGGGGGCCGGTGCCAGAAAAGTGAACAAGGTGAGGTGGTGGTGGTGGTGGTGGTAGTGGTGGTGGTGTTGGTGGTGGTGGTGGTAGTGGTGGTGGTGTTGGTGGTGGTGGTAGTGGTGGTGGTGGTAGTGGTGGTGGTGATAGAGGTGGTAGTGGTGGTGGTGGTAGTGGTGGTGGTGGTAGTGGAGGTGGTGGTAGTGGAGGTGGTGGACGTGGTGGAGGTGGATGGAGGGGGTGGTGGTGGTGGTGATAGAGGTGTTGGTGGAGGTAGTGGTGGTGGTGATAGAGATGGTGGTGGTGATAGAGGTGTTGGTGGTGGTGATAGAGGTTGTGGTGGTGATAGAGGTGGTGGTGTTGGTGGAGGTAGTAGTGGTGGTGATAGAGGTGGTGGTGTTGGTGGAGGTAGTGGTAGTGTTGGTGGAGGTAGTGGTGGTGGTGATAGAGGTGGTGGTGGAGGTAGTGGTAGTGGTGGTGTTGGTGGAGGTAGTGGTGGTGGTGATAGAGGTGGTGGTGGAGGTAGTGGTAGTGGTGGTGTTGGTAGTGGTGGTGGTGGAGGTAGTGGTGGTGTTGGTGGAGGTAGTGGTAGTAGTGGTGGTGGTGTTGGTGGAGGTAGTGGTGGTGGTGATAGAGGTGGTGGTGTTGGTGGAGGTGCCGGACGGGCAACTCTGTCGTGGACAGTGCTGTGGGGGGAGGTCCAATTGTGATTGGCTCCTCCCCTCATGGCATATGTGTCCACCACAGGGGCTAAACGGGGGCTCTGGATGGGTGCGAGGGGCTGGTAATCCCTCCACCTTCAATTAATTACCACTAAACCGCGAATTAAGTATATAACTAATAAGCTTGTGCCGGAGGCCCCGGGGGGCCAGGCGTCTATGACGTCTCCTGGCCAAATCTCAATTGGCGGAGCGAGGAGATTGCATATCTACCCTCGGGGCTCCTCCAGAAACAACGAAAAACCACTACGGATGGCCACGTGGAATGTTCGAACGCTCACTGCGGAGGAGAGGCTGCCACTCCTCTGTCGGGAGCTGGACCGGTTCCGCCTGGATCTATGTGGCATTCAGGAGGTCCGGTGGACCGGCTCTGGCTCCTGCCACCATGAGGGGTGGACAGTCCTCTACTCGGGGCAGCAGACTGCCAAACAACAGGGTGTGGCTCTTCTTTTGAACAAAAGAATGAAGGGGGTGTGGGAGCGTGGCGGTGAGGTGTGGGAAGCTGTAAGCCCCAGGATACTTTGGGCTCGCCTTCCCATCAACCGGAGGCGAGGAATGGTGGTCGTGGTTACTTATGCCCCCACCGAAGATGAACATCCGTGGAGGGATGCAGGCAAAGCCGATGAGTCAGATGCCTTCTATGACCTCTTGTCACAGGTGCTGGCTAAAGTGGCCCCTCGGGATAGAGTCATCATGTTGGGTGACTTCAATGCCCGAGTTGGTCATGATACTGGCACCTGGTCTGGAGTGATTAGAGGGCATGGGCCAGATCAGCTCAATAACAACGGTAGGAGGCTGCTAGATTTTTGTCCAGCCCATGGGCTTGTAATTACCAACACGCTGTTCCGGCATCGGCGCATCCACACAACATCATGGATGCATGCCGGGTCCAAGCAAGAACATCTGCTGGACTACATAGTGACGGACCGGCGGATGCGAGCCCATGTCCTTGACACCAGGACCTACTATGGAGCTGATCTGCCCTCTGACCATCGACTAGTCATCTGTAAGATGCACCTGCCATTCTTCCACTCTGGTGGTGGGTGTACACCCAGGACCCCATTCCAACCTAAAGTGGCCTGGTTTCAGTTATCTGATGAAAGTTGCAAGCGAGAATTTCATCATCGCTTGCGGCTGGGATTGGCATCGTCCCCGACTCCTCTTGATGTCGAGGGTAAATGGGCGAGGTTTAGTACTGTGACTCATGGAGCTGCAATGGCTGCTTTGGGTACGCGGTCCAGACCTCCCCAGAGACCCTAGCTGACAGAGGAGGTGTTCAGGATGGTTGAGAAAAAGCGACAGGCCCACTGTCATCGGCTACAGATTCCCACGTCAGAGAATGAGGAGGCTTACCGCAGCCTTCGCTCGGAGGTTCGGAGAGCCGTGAGGCGCTGCAAGGATGGGTGGTGGTCGCGGGTTGCTGAGGAGATGGAGTCTGCCTCAGTGGCCCGTGATCACAAATCTCTACTTAACTCCATCAAAAAAGTAATCTGCAGCGCCACACCTAGTACCATCATTAGGGGAAAAAACGGTGACCCAATCTCCGACCCCCAGGAACAGGTTTGCAGATTTGCTGAGCATTTCTGTGAGGTCCTGGGGGAGGGAAAATCCCTCAGCCAGGAAAACATCGTGGCACAAAGTGAAGATGACCCTGCTGAGGCTGCGGTGCCTCAAATATTGGAAGAAGTCAACCCCTGTGAATGGCTGGCTGAGGTGCCATCTGTTGAGGAAGTATTGAAGGCGATCTGGAGTCTGAGACCAGGAAAGGCAGCGGGCAGAGATGATCTCCCAAGCGAAATGCTGAGGGAGGGCGGCGTTTGTGCACAGACTGCCCTATATGACATTATAACAACAGTCTGGACCACAGGACGGGTTCCGCAGGATTGGAAGGATGCCCTGGTGGTCCCCCTTTTTAAGAAGGGGGACCGCACAGACTGTACCAACTACAGGGGCATCTCACTCCTCAGTGTGCCGGGAAAGGTCGTGGCAAGAATTATTCAACATCGCCTTGCCAGGCACGCTGAGGAGAGGCATGCGGAGCCCCAATGCGGTTTCAGGAAAGGGCGGTCCTGCACAGATGCCATATTTTCTGTCCGTCTGCTACAGCAGAGGTGTAGGGAATTCCAACAAGACCTATATCTCTGCTTTATTGACCTGGTCAAGGCCTATGATACCATCGGTAGGCCTGGGCTCTGGGTTGTTCTTCGTGCTTTTGGAGTACCTGACCCTCTGCTCACGATCATTAAGGACCTTCATGATGGTGAGCGGGCCCAGGTAAAACTACATGGCCGGGAGTCAGAGCCATTCGCTGTACACCTTGGGGTGCGACAGGGATGTCCTCTGGCTCCCACATTATTTAACATCTATTTTGACCACGTAGTTCGTGAAGCGTTCGATAGCTGTACCGGGGGAATCTCCATATGGTACAGATATAATGGGAGGCTGATCGATGCCCGGGCGCGGTCAAGGGATGGCTCCCTATTGCTCAACCACGTTATGCATGCTGATGATTTGGTAATAGCTATTCATTCAGAGGAGGAGTTGGAGACGCTGCTGCTGAGACTGGAGCGTGCCACTAAGAGGTGGTTCCTTACCATCAGCCCCACCAAAACTAAGCACCTGCCTGGGTATTTTGTACCATCGGACACTCCACCCCCACAACTCCCAATCGGTGATGGGGCAGTTGTGGAGAGAGTGGAGAGTTTCCCATACCTGGGCAGTGTGCTTATGACTGGCTCCAGTTTAACAGCAGAGGTCTCACTCCGAATCAGTCGAGCGGCAATATCTTTTCATCGGTTGCGTAACGCTGTGTAGAAGCTACCTGGTCTGTCGCTCTGCACTAAGCTTCAGGTCTTCTCGGCCACAGTCATGCCCTCCCTTCTCTATGCTTGCGAAACGTGGACCCCCCCTAATGGAACATCTTCGCCAGTTAGAAACATTTAGGCTGGCCTGCCTACGATCCATCCTGGGTTTAACCAGGCTGAATTGTGTGAGCAACTCACAAATCCTTGAAAGATCTGGACAAAGTCCCATTGGTGAGCTCCTCCGGCAGATACGGCTGCATTGGCTGGGTCATGTAGCCCGCATGCTCAGCCACCGCATGCCTAAACAGCTTTTGTTCGGCCAGATAGAGGGGGCTAAACGGGCGCGGCATGGACTGGAGAAGAGATGAAGTGATGTGGTACGGGAGGACGTGGAGCTGAGTGGACTTGCCGATGACTAGTACCAGCGGTGTCAAGATCGGCCTCTATGGAGGAGGCTCGTGAAGGATGCTACTGGGCAATTGGAGGCAGTCGCCCTCCAACAACAACACAGGGCGGATGAGCGACGCTCATAACAATGAGCATAGCACCGGGTGGCTAAAGCACAGCCAGTTGGCACAGTAGGGGGCACAGGTGGTGCATCAGCCGGTCATCTCGGTCATTTCAGCCAGTCATCCCGTGGCACCTGCGTCTGCCCAGTGACCTCCTGCCAGCGGGCGTTCGACACTTCACCTGGCCTCAACGTACACATAGCCTGGCACAAGCGTCGTGGTGACGTCACTGCCACGTAGTGGCGAATGACGGTTGTTGTTGGAGGTGGTGGAGGTAGTGGTGGTAGTGGAGGTGGTGGAGGTAGTGGTGGTGGTGGTAGTGGAGGTGGTGGAGGTGGAGGGGGTGGTACTGATGGAGGTGGTGGTGTTGGTGGAGGTAGTGGAGGTGGTGGTGGAGGTAGTGGTGGTTGTGATGGAGGGGGTTGTGGTGGTGTTCGCAGTGGTGGTGGTTGTGGTGGTGGTGATGGAGGTAGTGGTGGTGGAGGTGGTGGTGGAGGTGGTGGTGGTATTGGAGGTGGTGGAGGGGGTGTTGGTGATGGAGGTGGTGGTGGAAGTAGTTGAAGGTAGTGGAGGTAGCGGTTTTGGAGGTGGTGGTGATGGAGGTGGTGGTGGTGATGGAGGTGGTGGTAGTGGTCGTGGTGGTGGTGGTGGTAGTGGACGTGATGGAGGTGGAGGTGGTGGTAGTAGAGGTGGTGGTGATGGAGGTGGTGGTGATGGTAGTGGTGGTGGTGGTGATGAAGGGGGAGGTGGTGGAGGTGGTGGTGGAGGTAGTGGTGGTGGCGAATGAGGTGGTGGTGGTGGTAGTAGTGGTGGTCGTGATGGAGGTGGTGGTGGTGACGCTTGCTCGTTGAGTGCACGTTGCGAGGTTGCAAGGTCAAAGGGTCATCTCCGCTCACGGCCACCACCACCACCACCACCACCACCACCACCACCCTCTCTTATGTCAACTCGGCCTCAAATGAGTACCCGGTGGTGGTGGTGTGTAAACATCCTTACTGGGGAGAGACAAAGGTGGCCGGCTGTGCGTGGTGCTAACACCACTTGCCCAAACACTCAGTGAATGCTACACGGGGGATCTTTATCTCGTGGTGTGCGTTTCGGGCAGTTGCCCTTCCTCAGATGGTGACGGGGCAAAAACATTGAGTTTTTTTTTTTGGCAAACTCTGCTCAGGCCGAGAAAACGGACAAGAAGCCTCCTGGCACCGCCGCCACCGCCGCCGCCGCCGCCGCCGCCACCGCCGCCCACAAGAGAGGCAGGGCCGGCACGGCCCACGTGGCCAAGTCCGGCGCTCGCGACTCGGCAACCGGCAGAACGGGAGCCAAAGCGCACGGGGGCGCCGGCGGCGGCGCCGTCGTGAAGACGGCGCCCAGCGGAGACGCCAACGCCGGCGGTGCCAGCGCCGGCGTTGGCGTCGCCGGTGGTGTCAACGCCGGTGGTGTCAACGCCGGTGGTGCCGGCGCCGGTGGTGCCAGCGCCGGTGGTGCCAACGCCGGTGGTGCCGGCGCCGGCACCGGCGGTGCCAACGCCGGTGGTGCCAGCGCCGGCGTCGACGCCGGCGGTGTCAACGGCGGCGGTGCCAACCCCAACGCGAGTGCCACTGCCCCCTCTGCGAGCGCCGGGGGTTCCACTGGCGCCACCGCCCGGTCGGAGAAAGATGCGGCCACCCCCACACCGGGACGGGCCAAGGAGAACGGCCTCAAGGAGGGCGGTGCCGTTGGTGCCGGCGGCGGTGCCGGTGGTGCCGGTGGCGGTGCCGGTGGTGCCGTTGGTGCCGGTGGTGCCGTTGGTGGCGACGGCGGTGGGGCCCAGGCGGCGCCGGCTGCGGTGCGCCGAGCCGACGTCGCGCTCGCGTTCAGCAACAAGCTGATCGAGGCGCGACAGTAGACCTGGTGACCCGGTGACCCGGTGCCAGAGACCCAGTGACCTGATGACATAGTGACCCAGTGACACGGTGACCCAGATACCCAGTTACATGGTGACCCAGTGACACGGTGACCCAGATACCCAGTTACATGGTGACCCAGTGACATGGTGACCCAGATACCCAGTTACATGGTGGCCCAGTGACATGGTGACCCAGATACCCAGTGACATGGTGACCCAGTGACCCAGTGACACGGTGACCCAGATACCCAGTTACATGGTGACCCAGTGACATGGTGACATGGTGACCCAGTGACATGGTGACCCAGATACCCAGTGACATGGTGACCCAGTGACCCAGTGACACGGTGACCCAGATACCCAGTTACATGGTGACCCAGTGACATGGTGACATGGTGACCCAGTGACATGGTGACCCAGAGACCCAGTTACATGGTGACCTGGTGACCCAGTTACATGGTGACCCAGTGACATGGTGACCCAGAGACCCAGTGACATGGTGACCCAGAGACCCAGTTACCTGGTGACCCAGAGACTTGGTGACCCAGAGACTTGGTGACCCAGTGACATGGTGACCCAGTGACCCAGTTACCTGGTGACTCAGAGACCCAGTGACATGGTGACCCAGAGACCCAGTTACCTGGTGACCTAGAGACTTGGTGACCCAGAGACTTGGTGACCCAGTGACATGGTGACCCAGAGACCCAGTTACCTGGTGACCCAGAGACTTGGTGACCCAGAGACTTGGTGACCCAGTGACATGGTGACCCAAAGACCCAGTGACATGGTGACCCAGAGACCCAGTTACATGGTGACCTGGTGACCCAGTGACATGGTGACCCAGTGACATGGTGACCCAGAGACCCAGTTATATGGTGACCTGGTGACCCAGTGACATGGTGACCCAGAGACCCAGTGACATGGTGACCTGTTGACCCAGTTACATGGTGACCCAGTGACATGGTGACCTGTTGACCCAGTTACATGGTGACCCAGAGACTTGGTGACCCAGAGACTTGGTGACCCAGTGACATGGTGACCCAGAGACCCAGTGACATGGTGACCTGTTGACCCAGTTACATGGTGACCCAGTGACATGGTGACCCAGAGACCCAGTTACATGGTGACCCAGAGACCCAGTGACATGGTGACCCAGAGACCCAGTTACCTGGTGACCCAAAGACTTGGTGACCCAGAGACTTGGTGACCCAGTGACATGGTGACCCAGTGACCCAGTTACCTGGTGATCCAGAGACCCAGTGACATGGTGACCCAGAGACCCAGTGACATGTAACCCAGAGACCAAGTGGCATGGTGACCCAGATATCCAGTGACCTGGTGACCCAGTGGCATGGTGACCCAGATACCCAGTTACATGGTGACCCAGTGACATGGTGACATGGTGACCCAGTGACATGGTGACCCAGAGACCCAGTTACATGGTGACCTGGTGACCCAGTTACATGGTGACCCAGTGACATGGTGACCCAGAGACCAAGTGACATGGTGACCTGGTAATCGAGTTACCTGGTGACCCAGGGACCCGGTGACCTGGTGACCCAGTGACCCGGTGACCTGGTGACCTGGCGGCCCGTCTAGCGGCAGATCGATTCCCCCTCGCCGTGATTGGTTGACGAGGACGGCAGCGGTGGCCGTACCGGTGGGGACGCCCTCGGAGTGCAGGGACGCGGCCCTCGGTGTGGCCTCACGGCCCTCGGTGCGGCCTCACGGTGTGGCCTCATGGCCCACAGTTTGGCCACCACTCGCGGTGAGGGCTGGGCTGCTGGGGTAGGCCGTCCCAGGGGAGTTGTGTCGTCGGACCCCTCCACCACCCGACCGCGCGGCGAAAAATAAACCGGAGGAAGTTGTCCACGCGGGGACGGGGGGGGGAGGGGACGTCGTGACGGTGACGTGCCGGTCGTTACGGCTTGACTCACCGGGAAGCGACTCCCACTCACCCACTCGCTCACCCACTCGCTCACTCGCTCGCTCACCCGCTCACCCGCTCACTGACCCGCTCACCCGCTCGCTCACCCGCTCACCCACTCACTGACCCACCCGCTCACCCACTCGCTCACCTGCTCACCCACCCGCTCACTGACCCACTCACCCACTCGCTCACCTGCTCACTCATCCGCTCACTCACCCGCTCACTCACTCACCCACCCACCCCAAAGATCAAAGACCTCCCCCCCGTGTAGCCTTCACCGACTGTAGGGGCAAGTGCTGTTAGCGGGTAGCAGCAGCACCTATACACAGACAAAGATCCCCCGTGTAGCCTCTAACAGGCTGTAGGGGCAAGTGCTGTTAGCGAGTAGCAGCAGCGCCTATACACAGACAAAGATCCCCCGTGTAGCCTCTAACAGGCTGTAGGGGCAAGTGCTGTTAGCGGTTAGCAGCAGCACCTATACACAGACAAAGATCCCCCGTGTAGCATCTAACAGACTGTAGGGGCAAGTGCTGTTAGCGGGTAGCAGCAGCACCTATACACAGACAAAGGTCCCCCGTGTAGCCTCTAACAGGCTGTAGGGCCAAGTGCTGTTAGCGAGTAGCAGCAGCACCTATACACAGACAAAGATCCCCCGTGTAGCCTCTAACAGGCTGTAGGGGCAAGTGCTGTTAGCGGGTAGCAGCAGCGCCTATGAAGGCTACCGGCGCTGTGGCACGCGAGGGGGGGTGGGTGGCGAGCAACCACCACGCCCGGCCGCCTTTGTCTCTCCCCCAGTGGCTGATGTTTAACTACACACCGCCCGCCAGCAAACTCGTTTTTGAGGCCGAGTTGACCTAGGGGGAGGCCCCGGACCGGTGCCAGACAATCGTCACCGGTGCTGGACGTGAGCGGGAATCGAACTTGGTGTCTCTAACGGGTTCGTAGCGGGGCGTTCCACCGGCTGAATCCACCGATGCGATGCTGGGTTTAGGGGGGGGGGGAGAGAGGGTATGATGGGTTTATTAAACGTTGACTTGAAGCTTTGGTGAACGCGGGGAGTTAATATTCTTGTGTCTTTCGGCGAAGCCACGTGGATGGGCTTCCAAAGAGAATAACAGAAGAACGACGTTTCGATCGCAACGCAAAGCGGCCGTGTCCAGGACGACGCCCGTAGTTCGTTCGTTGTTATTATTTTGGTTCGTTGTTAGTTTTGTTCCTGGAACCTATCTACGTGACCGTAGCGAAAGGCCCGGGATTATGGGTTTGTTAGTTTAACACGTAGCGGGTATTCGCGACCAAGATCATCAATGATAGAGGAGGTTTTTTTTTTGGTTGGTGGGGGGGGGGTTAGATCGTGTCGGTGTATGAATGTTGTGTCGTTAAAACCCGCCACCACCCGACACAGCCAACTAGTAAGGGTTGTCACGTGAACAGAACGTGGACGATTCGTCACTAGCACAGCACTATAGTGTAGTGTATAGTGTAGTGTAATATACTAGTAGATCACTAGTACAGCACTAGTGTATAGTGTAGTGTATAGTGTAGTGTATAGTGGAGTGTATAGTGTAGTGTACTAGTAGTGTATAGTGCAGTGTATAGTGTAGTGTATAGTGTAGTGTATAGTGTAGTATACTAGCACAGCACTAGTGTATAGTGTAGTGTATAATGTAGTATACTAGTACAGCACTAGTGTATAGTGTAGTGTGTAGTGTAGTGTGTAGTGTATAGTGTAGTATACTAGTACAGCACTAGTGTATAGTGTAGTGTATAATGTAGTATACTAGTACAGCACTAGTACATCACTAGTGTATAGTGTAGTGTATAGTGTAGTGTATAGTGTAGTGTATAGTGTAGTGTATAGTGTAGTGTATAGTGTAGTATACTAATACAGCACACCGGTGTGTTGTTTGTAAATGTTGTGGCTTGGCTCTCCAACACCGGTGTGCTGTCTAGTGCTGTACTAGTATACTACACTATGCACTACACACTACACTACACTATACACTAGTGCTGTACTAGTGCTGTACTAGTATACTGCATTATACATTACACTATACACTAGTGCTGTACTAGTGGTGTACTAATACACTGCACTATACACTACACTATACACTAGTGCTGTACTAGTACACTACACTACACACTATACACTAGTGCTGTACTAGTACACTACACTATACACTACACTATACACTATTCTATACACTACACTATACACTACACTATAAACTAGTGCTGTACTAGTACACTACACTATACTATACACTAGTGCTGCACTATACACTACACTATACACTACACTATACACTAGTGCTGCACTATACACTACACTATACACTAGTGCTGTACTAGTATACTACACTATACACTACACTATACACTACTATACACTACACTATACACTACACTATACACTAGTGCTGTACTAGTACACTACACTATACACTACACTATACATTAGTGCTGTACTAGTACACTACACTATACACTACACTATACTCCACTATACACTACGCTATACACTACACCATACACTACACTCTACTATACACTACACTATACACTACACTATACACTACACACTAGTGCTGTACTAGTATACTCCACTATACACTACACTATACACTACACTATACACTACAAGTACACTACACTATACACTACACTGCTATACACTACTATGCACTACACTATACGCTACACTATACACTACACTATACACTACACTACTATACACTACGCTATACACTACACTATACACAACACTATACACTACACTATACACTACTAGTACACTACACTATACACTACACTATACACTACACTATACACTACTAGCACACTACACACTACACTATACACTACTATACACTATAAACTACACTACTATACACTACGCTATACACTACACTATACACTACACTATACACTACACTACTATACACTATTATACACTACACTATACACTCCACTACTATACACTACACTATACACTACACTATACACTACACTACTATACACTACACTACTATACACTACACTATACACAACACTATACACTACACTATACACTACACACTAAAGTGCTGTACTAGTGACGAATCGTCCACGTTCTGTTCACGCGACAACCCTTACCAGTTGGCTGTGTCGGGTGGTGGCGGGTTTAACGACACAACATTCATACATCGACGCGATCTAACTCCCCAAAAAGACCTCTATCATGGATGGTTTCATTGTTTGTCGG
>NC_046138.1:706452-823952 GCF_010993605.1 Petromyzon marinus | reverse complement strand
CGCTCCCCACACACACACACGCACGCAGCCCAGCGAACCAATCAGCGACGTCCGCGGCGATGTCGTCACAGTGGTGGTGGTTGGTGATTGGTCACGAGTGTCACGTGCTTCTTCATCATCAATATAGCGAGGGTCGCCATCGTTATTATTATTGCTGCTGCTGTTTGTCTGTCGTTGTTGTTGTTGTCGTTGTTGTTGTCGTTGTTGTTGTCGTTGTTATAAAAGCTGTGGGAGATTGATGGAGGTGGTGGTGGTGGTGATGATGGTCGTGGTGGTCGTGGTGGTGGTGGTGATAATGATGGAGGTGGTGGTAAGGGGCCGTCCATAAATGACGTCACGTACCTGGGGGGGGGGGGGGGGGAGTGGGGGTCAGACATTTGCGACGATGTGTGACGAGGGGGGAGTGGGGGGGGTGACGAGGGGGGGGGGGAGTGGGGGGGCGTTGAGAAATATGACGTCACATCAAAATGCGCAACTTTACATAAATATAAACAACACGTTCTACTTAATGAAATAGAATTGTTATAAGAACACTAATGTTTTATTTATTTATTCATCTTCAATATTAACTATTTGATTTCCATTTGAAGCTTTCGTGAATGCAGGAATCCACACTGAATAGTTATTTGGGTGAAGCCATGCAGTAGGTAGAAAATAAAATATAACTATTTGATTATTTTAATTTCCTAAGGTCACCTTTTATTTAGCCCACGAAGGAGTATTTCGATTCTCCATGGGAGAATGGAGAAGCATGAATTTTGAATTTTTTTTGGAATGATTACTACAAAGTTTCAAGTATTTTTTTTATAGTTATAATTACTTTTAATATTTTATACATATATATAAAAAAAAAATTCTGACGTATTCTGAACATCTGCAGATTTAGTTTGACGTTTCATATTTTCAAGTGAATTTTATGCTAAATTTCAGCTTTTTAATTCGTGTTTTCTCCTACAACATCAGAGTGCACATTAAATACGCACAACTACAATGACGATAGTTTAAAGCGATTTGAAGCATGTTTTATTTTCAAAATGGAAATATGGTTTGGGGGGGGGGCAGAGCTTTATGACGTCATATTTGAGGGGGGTCTCACTTTTTGTGACGCCGCGTGACGAGGGGGGGGGGAGGGGGGGGAGGTCAAAAATCGACCAAAATCGCGTGACGTCATTTATGGACGGCCTCTAATGGTGGTGTAGATAGTAGTGGTGGTGTAGGTAGGGGTGATGGTGGTGTAGAGTAGTAGTGGTGGTAGTGTAGGTGATGGTGGTGTAGGTGATGTAGGTAGTGATGATGGCGGTGTAGATTATAGTGGTGATGTAGGTAGTGGTGATGGTGGTGTAGAGTATTGGTGGTGGTGTAGATAGTAGTGGTGGTGTAGGTGATATAGGTAGTGGTGGTGATGGTGTAGGTGATGATGTAGATAGTAGTGGTGGTGTAGGTGATGTAGGTAGTGGTGGTGATGGTGTAGGTGATGGTGTAGGTGATGGTGTAGGTGATGTAGATAGTAGTGGTGGTGTAGGTGATATAGGTAGTGGTGGTGATGGTGTAGGTGATGGTGTAGATAGTAGTGGTGGTGTAGGTGATGTAGATAGTAGTGGTGATGTAGGTAGTGGTGATGGTGGTGTAGATAGTAGTGGTGGTGGTGTAGGTGATGGTGTAGATAGTAGTGGTGATGTAGGTGATGTAGGTAGTGGTGATGTAGGTGATGTAGGTAGTGGTGATGTAGGTGATGTAGATATTGGTGATGTAGGTGATGTAGGTAGTGGTGATGGTGGTGTAGGTGATGGTGTAGATCGTAGTGGTGATGTAGGTAGTGGTGATGGTGGTGTAGATAGTAGTGGTGGTGCTGTAGATAGTAGTGGTGATGGTGGTGTAGAGTAGTGGTGGTGTAGGTGATGGTGTAGATCGTAGTGGTGGTGTAGGTGATGTAGATAGTAGTGGTGGTGCTGTAGATAGTAGCGGTGATGGTGGTGGTGTAGAGTAGTGGTGGTGTAGGTGATGGTATAGATGGTAGTGGTGGTGTAGGTGGTGTAGATAGTAATGGTGGTGTAGAGTAGTGGTGGTGTAGGTGATGGTGTAGATAATAGTGGTGGTGTAGGTGATGTAGAGTAGTGGTGATGGTGGTGTAGATAGTAGTGGTGGTGATTTAGACCGTAGTGGTGATGGTGGTGTAGGTGATGTAGGTAGTGGTGATGGTGGTGTAGAGTAGTGGTGGTGGTGTAGGTGATGTAGATAGTAGTGGTTAGATAGTAGTGGTGGTGGTGTAGATAGTAATGGTGGTGGTGTAGATAGTAGTGGTGATGGTGGTGTAGATAGTAGTGGTTAGATAGTAGTGGTGGTGTAGATAGTAGTGGTGGAGGTGGTGTAGGTGATGTATATAGTAGTGGTTAGATAGTAGTGGTGATGGTGGTGTAGATCGTAGTGGTGATGGTGGTGTAGATCGTAGTGGTGATGGTGGTGTAGAAAGTAGTAGAGAGCGGGAGCCCTAGCCCAGCAAACCAATCAGCAGCTTCCGTGTTATCACTAACACAAAGACCACCCCGTATAGCCTGTAACAGACTGTTTGGGGCCAAGTTCTCTTCGTAGCGAGGAGCAGTAGCAGTAGCAGCAGCGCCCATGAAAGGCTGGCACTGTGAGGGGTTACACTTTTTTGTATTAATATGAGAGAGAGAGAGAGGAGTTGGGATCGATTTTCTCTCTCCCATGCGACTCACTCGACAGTAAAGGTGGCAACCCGATGCCGGCTTCTAAGCCGCGCTTTAACGGCTGGCACGAAGATTGAAGGGCCACTCAATCCGGTCTACGGAGCGAGTCTCGACGAAGGCTTAGCATTTGTTAACTACCCCTTGAGACACTTTGGCCAAGGGCGCGAAACGGTGGCGGGGGTGATAATGTAACTCTACACAGCGCCCCCCTCCACGTCTCAACAACCACAGTGCACACAGCGCTGACGACTCCTCGACACACGAACACCACGTGTCTAGACAGCGCCCCCCACGTCTCAACAACCACAGTGCACACTGCACTGCCGACTCCTCGACACACGAACACCACGTGTCTAGACAGCGCCCCCCACGTCTCAACAACCACAGTGCACACAGCGCTGATGACTCCTCGACACACGAACACCACGTGTCTACACAGCGCCCCCCACGTCTCAACAACCACAGTGCACACAGCGCTGACGACTCCTCGACACACGAACACCACGTGTCTAGACAGCGCCCCCCACGTCTCAACAACCATAGTGCACACCGACTCCTCGACACACGAACACCACGTGTCTAGACAGCGCCCCCCACGTCTCAACAACCACAGTGCACACAGTACTGCCGACTCCTCGACACACGAACACCACGTGTCTACACAGCGCCCCCCACGCCTCTAGACACCCCCCCCCCCGCTTGTTGACAATGAATAGAGCACCGTGGCATGTAGAATGTACACAAGGGACCCCCCTCGCCCGCCCGCACCTACAACCTAATTGGTTCCCCGGTCGTAAGTCGAACCCTTGATTCCCATAGGACGCAATGTTGTACATTGGGGTTCCGTTTCTTGCCATACAAATGCCAACATTCACTACATATTCTTAGTTTTTTCGGTAAAGTCACGTTGAAGGGAAACAACAAAATAATAAAAAATATATAAAACAATAAAAAAATTCTCACGACGTTTCGACCATAACTCAAATGGTCGTCTTCAGGTGTGTTGGTTTGCATAAATTTATTTTTAAACGTGACTTTACCGAAAAAACTAAGAATATTAATTACTGCAGTCACGAAAGCTTTAAATCAAAACATTCACTACGACAATAACCCCCCCCCCGCCGCAAATATCTCTTGTTACCTTCACGTAACCTTCGCCAGCATGTTGTGGGCTAAAAACAAAAACACGTTTGACAATCCTCAAGCGCGTGTCTGCACGTGCATCGCATTTCCGCTTCTCAGACGCAGTGGCGAACAGTCCGAAAATGTCAACGAAAATTTCGATTGAAAGCTTTCGGTGACTGCAAGGATTCGTCTTCTCTGGTCCTTTCGGTAAAGTCGCCACCACGTGGAATGAGAATGAAATAATAAATTGATAAAATAAAACGACGCGATAAAATTCTCACGACGCGGTTGCACTGTCGTTGTTGAGACGCAGGGGGGCGCTGTGTAGAGTTTCGTTTCGCGTTCTTGGCCAAAGCTTAGCTCATGTCGTCCCGACAGCTCTGTGTCCCTTCACCTGAAGAAGGCCACTTGTGTTGTGGCCGAAAAGTCGTGAGAATTTCATCGTGTTACTTTACTTTATCAATTTATTACTTTATTCTCATTCTGCGTGGTGACTTTACCGAAAGGACCGAAGAAGGCAAACAAAAATTGAAAGATTTTTTTATTGATTTTTTTTTTTACTTACACACGAAGAAGCGAAGGGAGTCGAGAAAGAGAGGCCCTTACGCGTCCGCTCGTAAGGGCCGGGCTACGCCGTTACAAGCGCGCGCACACGGCGGAGGGGCGAAGCAGCGTCGCCCGTTCGACTCGGCGTCGGTAAAAGTCATTCGGCGGTCGCGGGCGCGAGTTTTGGTCGCCACTGTGTGGTTAGGGGTTCTTGATTACTTTTTAGAAAGGTCGTAAAGCGGATGGGGGGTGGGGGGTGTCTGCAGGCCGAGCCATCGCCGCTGACGCCCCGCCGATCCGGGACGAGGCGGCATGAATCCGGGCTGCGCGGGACGGGACCTGCGACACCCCAAGGGTCGTGTAAGGGGCCTCAAGGATTCCCGGACAGCGCCTCGGTTTCGCATTCGCAACTGCGCTCATCGTCCGTCCGCTCAAGAAATGGCGGTCTCTCTCTGTCTCTCTCTCTGTCTCTCTCTCTGTCTCTCTCTGTCTCTCTCCGGACTCCAACCGCCCACGCGGGACAGCGCGGCAGCAGCAGCTCCTGCTCCTGCCGCGCGGCCGTGAGGCCGACGCCGCCGGCGCCGCTCCGGCGAGGCTCCGCGGAGTCGACCCACGGCCTCGGGGCTTGGCCCGGCGCCTCCGACCGCCACGCCAAGCGACTCACCATAGCGGCCGCGGCCTCGGTCCCCGGGGCCTCACGCCGTCGCCGCTCTTCTCTCCGGGGGGTCCCTCGGCCGTGGTGGGCGACCACCGCCGTCTCTCCGCACCGCGGCGGCGCTCCGCTTAAAGCCACCATGCTAGTCCCGCCCTCACGGCCACTCTCTCCCTCCTGACTGAGCAGCCAATCAGCTGCCCCGATGTCTGCCGCCCAGCCGCCTGATTGGCTGGGCGGCAGACATCCGTCTCTTGCCTCTCGTGACTCCTGTCAATCAACAGTTATACTTTACTATACACTACACTATAGACTACACCACTATACTCTACACTGGTATGCACTACACTACTAAACTACTATACACTAAACTACTGTACACTAAACTATGATACACTACTATACAGTACACTATACGTTTAGCCCCCTCGGTCCTGCCGAACAAAATCTATTTAGGCAGGCAGCGGCTGGGCATGCGGGCTATATGACCCAGCCAACGCAGCCTTGCCTGCCGGAGGAGCTCACCGATGGGACCTTGCCCAGATCTCTCAAGGATATGTGAGCTCCTCACACAATCCAGTCTGGTTAAACCCAGGATGGATCGCAGGCAGGCAAGCCTAAATGTTTCTAACCGGCGAAGATGTTCCATTAGGGGGGTCCACGTTTCGCAAGCGTAGAGAAGGGAGGGAATGACCGTGGCCGAGAAGACCTGAAGCTTAGTGCAGAGCGACAGACCAGGTAGCTTCCACACAGCGTTACGCAACCGATCACAAGATATTGCCGCTCGACTGATTCGGAGTGAGACCTCTGCTGTTAAACCGGAGCCGGTCATGAGCACACTGCCCAGGTATGGGAAACTCTCCACTCTCTTCACAACTGCCATAGCATCAATTGGGAGTTGTGGGGGTGGAGTGTCCGATGGTACAAAATACCCAGGCAGGTGCTTAGTTTTGGTGGGTCTGATGATAAGGCCCCAAGTCTTAGAGACAAGCACCAGGTTTAGCAGCAGTGCCTCCAACTCGTCCACTGAGGGAGCAGTGATTACCAGATCATCGGCATACATAACATGGTTGAGCAATAGGGAGCCATCCCTTGACCGAACCCGGGCATCGATCAGCCTCCCATTATATCTGTACCATATGGAGATTCCCCCGGTACAGCTATTGAAGGCCTCATGAACTATGTGGTCAAAATAGATGTTCAAATAATGTGGGAGCCAGAAGACATCCTGTCACACCCCAAGGTGTACAGGGAATGGCTCTGACTCCCGGCCACGTAGTTTTATTCGGGCCCGCTCACCATCATGAAGGTCCTTAATGATCGTGAGCAGAGGGTCAGGGACTCCAAAAGCACAAAGAACAATCCAGAGCCCAGACCTACTGATGGTATCATAGGCCTTGACCAGGTCAATAAAGCAGAGATGTAGGTCTTGTTGGAATTCCCTACACCTCTGCTGTAGCAGACGGACAGAAAATATGGCATCTGTGCAGGACCGCCCTTTTCCTGAAACCGCATTGGGGCTCCGCAAGCCTCTCCTCAGCGTGCCTGGCGAGGCGATGCTGAATAATCCTTGCCAGGACCTTTCCCGGCACACTGAGGAGTGAGATGCCCCTGTAGTTGTTACAGTCTGTGCGGTCCCCCTTCTTAAAGAGGGGGGGACCACCAGGGCATCCTTCCAGCGCTCGTCCGTGCGTCTCGCCGCCTCTGCGCGGCACGGCCGAGCCCGTCCGGGTCAGCGGCGGCAGGACGCGGTGTGCCCGGGGCTGTTTGCGAGCTCGGCGGAGTCTCCACGATAAGGCGGAGAGGGAGGCCCCGGCTCACCGTGCCCAGCGAATGCGACGGGGTCAGTCAGGATGCAGCAAGATGGCCGCCTGAAGCGTGCGCGCTCCCGGGCGGCGCTCCCAGCAGCGGCTGGCGGGGGCCGTTTGGGAGGGGGGCCGAGGGGGCGACGGAGTCGGGGGGGGGGGGGGGGCCGACGGCGTGAGCAGAGGGAGTCGACACTGACTCACTCGCACATCATACACCGACTCTTTGGTTCTATTGGGTAAAGTCACGTAGGTGAAAAATAAAACAACAAAAATCACGATGTTTCGGCCACAACACAAGCGGCCTTCATCAGGCGAAGGGATCAGGCTGCCTCGAGGACAGCGCTGGAGTGAAACACAGCCACGCTGCTGTTTCCTCGCACACAGCTTAAAGGTCCGCGGTCTGAGCGTGGCTGTATTTCACTCCAGCGCTGTCCTCGAGACAGCCTGATCCCTTCGCCTGATGAAGGCCGCTTGTGTTGTGGCCGAAACGTCGTGATTTTTGTTGTTTTATTTTTCACCTACGTGACTTTACCGAATAGAACCAAAGAGTATGGATCCTTGCAGTCACGAAAGCTTTAAATCTAGAATCATACACTTACTCACTCACACATCACACACTGACTCACTCACACCATGCACTGACTCACTCACACATCATGCACTGACTCACACATCATGCACTGACTCACTCACACCATGCACTGACTCACACATCATACACTCACTCATCATACGCTGACTCACTGATCATACGCTGACTCACACATCATACCCTGACTCACTCACACATCATACACTGACTCACCCACACATAATACCCTGACTCACTCACACATCATACACTGACTCACTCATCATACGCTGACTCACTCACACATCATACGCTGACTCACACATCATACACTCACACATCATACACTCACTCATCATACACTGACTCACACATCATACACTGACTCACTCATCATACACTGACTCACTCACACATCATACACTGACTCACTCACTCATCATACACTCACTCACACATTATACACTGACTCACACATCATACACTGACTCACACATCATACACTCACTCACACATCATACACTCACTCACACATCATACACTCACTCACACATCATACACTCACTCACACATCATACACTCACTCACACATCATACACTGACTCACACATCATACACTCACACATCATACACTCACTCACACATCATACACTCACTCACACATCATGCACTCGCTCACACATCATACACTCACTCACACATCATACACTCACTCACACATCATACACTCACTTACACATCATACACTCACTCACACATCATACACTCACTCACACATCATACACTCACTCACACATCATACACTCACTCACTCATCATACACTCACTCACACATCATACACTGACTCGCTCATCATACACTGACTCACTCACACATCATACACTCACTCACACATCATACACTCACTCACACATCATACACTCACTCACACATCATACACTCACTCACACATCATACACTCACTCACACATCATACACTCACTCACACATCATGCACTCACTCACACATCATACACTCACTCACACATCATATACTCACTCACACATCATACACTCACTCACACATCATACACTCACTCACACATCATACACTCACTCACACATCATGCACTCGCTCACACATCATACACTGACTCACACATCATACACTCACTCAAGCTGCTGCTGACTCACTCACACATCATACACTGACTCACACATCATACACTCACTCAAGCTGCTGCTGACTCACTCACTCATCATGCGCTGGCTAACACATCATACACTCACTCACACATCATACACTCACTCACACATCATGCACTCGCTCACACATCATACACTGACTCACACATCATACACTCACTCACGCTGCTGCTGACTCACTCACACATCACACACTCACTCACACATCATACACTGACTCACACATAATACACTCACTCACACATCATACACTCGCTCACACATCATACACTCACTCACACATCATACACTCACTCACACTGCCGCTGACTCACTCACACATCATACACTGTCTCACACATCATACACTCACTCACGCTGCTGCTGACTCACTCACACATCATACACTGACTCACTCATCATACACTCACTCACACATCATACACTGACTCACACATCATACACTCACTCACACATCATACACTCGCTCACACATCATACACTCACTCACACATCATACACTCACTCACACATCATACACTGACTCACACATCATACACTCACTCACACATCATACACTCGCTCACACATCATACACTCACTCACACATCATACACTCACTCACACTGCCGCTGACTCACTCACACATCATACACTGACTCACACATCATGCACTCACTCACACATCATACACTCGCTCACACATCATACACTCACTCACACATCATACACTCACTCACACTGCCGCTGACTCACTAACACATCATACACTCACACATCATACACTCACTCACGCTGCTGCTGACTCACTCACACATCATACACTCACTCACACATCATAGACTCACTCACACATCATACACTGACTCGCTCATCATACACTCACTCACACATCATACACTCACTCACACATCATACACTCACTCACACATCATACACTCACTCACACATCATACACTGACTCACACATCATACACTCACTCACACATCATACACTCGCTCACACATCATACACTCACTCACACATCATACACTCACTCACACTGCCGCTGACTCACTCACACATCATACACTGACTCACACATCATACACTCACTCACACATCATACACTCGCTCACACATCATACACTCACTCACACATCATACACTCACTCACACTGCCGCTGACTCACTAACACATCATACACTCACTCACACATCATACACTCACTCACGCTGCTGCTGACTCACTCACACATCATACACTCACTCACACATCATAGACTCACTCACACATCATACACTGACTCGCTCATCATACACTCACTCACACATCATACACTCACTCACACATCATAGACTCACTCACACATCATACACTCACTTACACATCATACGCTGACTCACTCATCATACACTCACTCACACTGCCGCTGACTCGCTCACACATCACACACTGGGAGTGTCGTGCTGCCAGCTATGGCTGCAGTTTTTTGTCGTACGTGTTATGTATATCGTTTATTGTTACATTTAAAATCACAGTTCCTATGATTACCGTTGTTACATTGTTTTATGGCTTTATTTTGGTGATTCGAAAACATATGGTTCATCTAAATTGTCTTATGGTCGTTGTTGTTGTTGGCTTGTACCACATTGATTTTTGCACACAGCGTTTTAAGAAGTTTTTTTTCGTGCGTGGAATATTTGCCGGTTTATTCCAGGACGTTTCTGTTACGCGTTGTCGCTTTAAGATGTTCTGTGTTCAAATTTTGTTTGTTGCGGTTGCATCCGACTTAAGAGCCGCATGGCTCAAAGGGCTATACCTCATAAATGAAACTTGAAACTTGAATGATGTCATGTAGGGCAGTCTGTGCACAAACGCCACCCTCCCCCAGCATTTCGCTTGTGAGATCATCTCTTCCCGGTGCCGTTCCTGGTCTCAGACTCCGGATCGCCTTCAGCACTTCCTCAACAGATGACACCTCAGCCAGCCACTCACAGGGGGTGACTTCTTCAAATATTTGGGGCACCGCAGCCACAGCAGGGTCATCCCCACTTTGTGCCACGATGTTTCCCATGTCGAGGGATTTCCCCTCCCCCAGGACTTCACAGGATTGCTCAGCAAATCTGCAAACCTGTTCCTGGGGGTCGGAGATTGGATCAACGTTTTTTCCCCTAATAATGGTAATAGGTGTGGCGCTGCAGGTTACTTTTTTGATGGAGTTAAATAGGGATTTGTGATCGCGGGCCATTGAGGCAGACTCCATCTCCTCAGCAACTCACGACCACCACCCATCCTTGCAGCGCCTCACGGCTCTCCGAACCTCCGAGCGAAGGCTGCGGGGTAAGCCTCCTCATTCTCCGACGTGGGATGCTGTAGACGATGAGAGTGGGCCTGTCGCTTTTTCCCAACCATCCTGAACACACTCTTTGGTTTTATTCGGTAAAGTCACGTTGGTAAAATAAAATAAAACAATTAAATCACGACGTTTCGGAGGCAACACAAGCTTCCGTCTTCAGGTGGAATAGTCACAGCAGAAGATCTGTGTTAAGTACACAGCTCTGAGAGGATCGGGTTTATATATAGGTTAAGGGGGGGGGGGAGGAGGAGTCAGAAAGGGGCGTGGGTGGGTGGGAGGGCTGAGTCAAGCCGCCTTTTGTTAAGCTGCAGGGGGTTCGGGGGGAAGGCTGTGGTGGACTGCCAACACATGCGGGTAAAATCCCTTTTGTTATGCTGCCGGGGAGTTCGGGGGGATGGCGATGGCGGGCGAGTACGCCCCATTTTTTAAAACGAAAAAAGCATCTAAAGTTTGGCATACCACCACTGAAAATTGCTGTACAATTAAAAGGCAGCTAACGTTCGACTTGATTTAGAACATCTTTCCAATGGTTGCTTAATTTGAAACCATCCTCTCGGTTTAAGTTGTGTCTGTGTTTGTAAATCTGGATGGCCTCGTGGACAAATCTCTGATATTAACCGGTAGGTTTGCAGAGTACCTTGGTATCGGAGAAAACAATATCTTGATAACCCACAGCGTTGTATAAGTGATCAGCCACGGCAGAAGAATTCGTTCTGCCGTGTTTCAAATCTGATTTGTGCTCGCGAATTCGGTCAGAGATATGTCGCTTCGTCTCTCCGATATAGCAGTCACCGCAGGTATAACTCAATTTGTAAACACCGGGGTACTGTAAGTCAGGAATGACATCCTTAACAGATGGGATCAGATCACGGATTTTGTGTACTGTGGACCTGGATCTTGTGTTTGTTTAGAATTTTGGAAATCGTTTTAGTAACGCCTGCTATGTATGGTAACGTGATGATTTTGATCGGAGTGTCAAGTGGTTGTTTCTGTATGGTGGGAGAAACAGCTTGGCGGATGGTACGGTCAGAGTAACCGTTCATCTTGAGGGCCAGATGTACAAGTTTTAATTCACTGGTCAGGTGGTGTTGGTCAGAAATGCAATGAGCCCTATGGTACAACGTTTTGATGAGAGAATTCTTCAGAGTCGGGTGGTGGTGGGAATCAGGTTTCAAGTAGGAGTCTGTGTGGGTGGGCTTCCTGTAAACAGAATGTCCCAAAGAGCCATCAGACCTTCTCTCAAACAGAACATCCAAGAATGGCAGCTTGACATCTTTCTCCACTTCCATGGTGAATTTGATGGAAGGGTCTCTGGAATTGATGTGGTCTAGGAAAAGGTCAAAGCTGGGAGGCCATCCTGAACAGCTCTTCTATCAGCCAGGGTCTCTGGGGAGGTCTGGACCGTGAACCCAAAGCAGCCATTGCAGCTGCATGAGTCACAGTCCTAAACCTCGCCCATTTCCCCCGACATCTGGAGGAGTGGGGGATGATGCCATCCCCAGCCGCAAGCAATGATGAAATTCTCGCTTGCAACTTTCATCAGCTAGCTGAGACCAGGCCACCTTAGGTTGGAATGGGGTCCTGGGTGTACACCCACCACCAGAGTGGAAGAATGGCAGGCGCATCTTACAGATGACAAGTCCATGGTCAGAGGGCAGATCAGCTCCACGGTAGGTCCTGGTGTCAAGGACATGGGCGCGCATCCGCTGTTCCGTCACTATGTAGTCCAGCAGATGTTCTTGCTTGGACCCGGCATGCATCCATGATGTTGTGTGGATGCGCCGATGCCTGAATAGCGTGTTGGTAATTACAAGCCCATGGGCTGCACAAAAATCTAGCAGCCTCCTACCGTTATTGAGCTGATCTGGCCCATGCCTTCCAATCACTCCAGACCAGGTGCCAGCATCCTGACTAACTCGGGCATTGACGTCACCCAACAAGATGACTCTATCCCGAGGGACCACTTTAGCCAGGTCATAGAAGGCATCTGACTCATCGGCCTTGCCGACCACCACTCCTCGCCTCTGGTTAATGGGAAGGTGAACCCAAAGTAGCCTGGTGCTTACAGCTTCCCACACCTCACCGCCACGCTCCCACGCCCCCTTTATTATTTTGTTCCGAAGAGCCACTCCCTGTTATTTAGTAGTCTCCTGCCCCAAGTAGATGACTGTCCACCCCTCATAATGGCAGGAGCCAGAGCCGGTCCACCGGGCCTCCTGAATGCCACAGAGATCAGGCGGTACCTGTCCAGCTCCAGACAGAGGAGTGGCAGCCTCTCCTCCGCAGTGAGCGTTCGAACATTCCACGTGGCCATCCGTAGTGGCTTTTTGTTGTTTCTGGAGGAGTTCCTGGGGTTAAAGATTCAGTCTCCTGGCTCCGCCAAATGGGGTGTGGCCAGGAGACGTCATAGAACAAAAGACACACACAGACACACAAACGCATTCTCTCTCTCCTATCCAGGACGACAGAACAGACACGACAGTCGACTTATTTAAAGGGGGAGGGTGTGGGGGGCTCCCCCCGCCCCCCGCAAACCCCAAATTTAATGCGAGGAAACTGCCCAGAAAGGGACATCAACGGAAGGGTCCCAAATCCAACGACGAGCGACTTCAACCTTCACTCGCCACCCACGATTCACCAACGCGTGCGGCCGGTTGGGAGGCAGGGGGGTGGTGGTGGGGGTGGTTGTGGTGGTGGTGGTGGGTGGATAAGAGACCGATTTCTCGGCCCGGATCTTCCGTCTCACAGCTCGCCTCGTCGATGCCCCGCCGGGCAACAACAACAACCACCACCACCACCACCAAATCAATGGACCACACCCAACCAACCACCAAACAAATTTCGATTTAAAGCTTTCGTGACTGCAAGGATTCATCTTCTTTGGTTCTTTCGGTAAAGTCACCACCACGTAGAATGAGAATAAAATAATAAATTGTGGCCGAAACGTCGTGAGAATATTGTGTTTTTATTTTATCAATTTATTATTTTATTCTCATTCTACGTGACTTTACCGAAAGAACCAAAGAAGATGAACCACCAACCAACCACCAACCAACCACCAACCAACCATCAACCCCCGGCAAGCGTTGGACCACGTGTCAGCTTCTGGCTGGGACGGGCGATCCCTTTGACTCACGTGGACCAAGAGGGCCTACAGCGGTGCATGCCGATTCAGCCCGCCCGCCCGCTCGCCAACCCGCCTCCGTTGTTTGCGGCAGCGCTGCCACCACCACCACAACCACCACCACCAACAACAACAACAGCCTGGCCTGGGTACACAAACACAACGGGGTTTTTTTATGGCATGGCACGGCACGGGTGGTTTTTTTTACCAACCCGTGCTAAGCTGGCCTCACACAACACTTGATACGTTTTTTTTGTTTGTTTTTGCACTTGCACATCCGGGCCGCACCAGCACGGGACCAGCACGGCACTGTTGGGTTTTTTTTTTCTCACTGCCATTTTGCAGAGCCGAGCCGGAACCGAGCCGTGCTACGCTGGCCTCATAAGACATCATACGCGTCTTTTTGTGTTTTGTTTTCCACTGGCGCATCTGCGCCGTGCCAGCAAGGTGTCAAGGTGATTGTGTGACACAGGTGGGTGAGTGGGTAGGTGAGTGCGATCGTTAGGTGAGCGAGTGAGTGGGTGGGCGAGTGAGTGGGATGGTGGGTGGGTGAGATAGTGGGTAGGTGAGTGTGCGAGTGAGTGGGATCGCGGGTGTAGTGAGTAGGTGTAGTGGGTGAGTGGGTGGGTGAGATGGTGGGTGAGTGAGCGAGTGAGTGGGTGAGTGAGTGGGTTAGATGGTGGGTGAGCGAGTGAGACGGTGAGTGGGTTAGATGGTGGGTGAGCGAGTGGGTGAGTGAGTGGGTGATTGAGTCGGTTAGATGGTGAGTGAGCGAGTGAGTGAGACGGTGGGTGGGTGAGTGGGTGAATGAATGGGTGAGTTAGTAGGTGAGTGAGTGGGTGAGTGGAAGCTTCAAGTGGAGTCGGTGTTGAACCAGGGTGACTACAAGTCTAGAGGCGAGGCTAAACGAGTTTCTTCACGACTCATCAATCAGAACGCCCCCCCTACTACTGACCCCCTCATGCCCCGCCCCCCCCACAAAAAGTAGTTAAATAAATAAAAAACCGAGCGCAATTATCGTACCGCGAGTTCACGAGTCATCCCTCCCCCCAATCCCCCCGATACAGAGTACAGGGACTCCTTTACTTACGAACGAGTTCGATTCCAGAGGTCTGTGTTCGTAAGTCGATTTGTTCACAAGTCCCAACCTCACTCCCGTCGATTTCAAACGCGGTGCACGGCGTGTACACTAGACACGGGGAATTGCTTTAAAAGTTGTAGAATCTTCTGTAGAATGTAGATGCCACTGGTTCTTCACGTGCTGCAGATGTAGATGCCACTGGTTCTTCACGTTCTGTAGATGCCACTGGTTCTTCACGTTCTGCAGACGTAGATGCCACTGGTTCTTCACGTTCTGCAGACGTAGATGCCACTGGTTCTTCACGTTCTGCAGACGTAGATGTCACTGGTTCTTCACGTTCTGCAGATGTAGATGCCACTGGTTCTTCATGTTCTGTAGATGCCACTGGTTATTTACGTTCTGTAGATGTAGATACCACTGGTTCTTCACGTTCTGCAGATGTAAATGCCACTGGTTCTTCACGTTCTGTAGATGTAGATGCCACCACCGCCATCTATTGCGCGGCGGTTGAACTTACGACTCTCGAACCGAACAGGCAAATGGACATACGGGGGGACAGGTTTGTTCGTATCTCTGAAAGTTCATAAGTCGAATGTTCGTAAGTAGAGGCGTCCCTGTACATAGTACATTGACCCCCACCACGCACGCGTGCGTGTGTGTGTGTACACACACACACACGCGTGTACACACACGTGTACACACACACGTCTATGTATGTTGTACGTCTTTCATACCGTACCATAGCCAACCGGGCTAACCGTAGCCAATCGCAGGTTTACATGCGCGCGTACACACACACACGCGTGTACACACACACACACACGTGTACACACGCACGCAGGCGCGTAATTGTAAACGTAAACAAATTAAAGCCCCCCCCCACCCATCCAAAAAGGCATCGCGACGATAATAAATAGATAGATCGATAGAAGTCATTAAATAGGAGAGTGAGCCACAAAGCCCATCATCCAATAGGAGAGTGAGCCACCCAGCCCATCATCCAATAGGAGAGTGAGCCACCCAGCCCATCATCCAATAGGAGTGAGCCACCCAGCCCATCATCCAATAGGAGAGTGAGCCACCCAGCCCATCATCCAACAGGAGAGTGAGCCACCGATCCCATCATCCAATAGGAGAGTGAGCCACCCAGCCCATCATCCAATAGGAGAGTGAGCCACCCAGCCCATCATCCAATAGGAGAGTGAGCACCGATCCCATCATCCATAGGAGAGTGAGCCACCCAGCCCATCATCCAATAGGCGAGTGAGCCACAGAGCCCATCATCCAATAGGAGAGTGAGCACCCAGCCCATCATCCAATAGGAGAGTGAGCCACTGAGCCCAACATTCACAGCAGGTTCATAGAAAAACAACACTCACACACACAGTGAAGGGGCGGGAATTTTGGGGTCGGGGGGGGGGATCAGAGAGGGGGGGGGTCAGGGAGGGGGCTATTGTGACCCCCCCAGGAACTACAGCATGTGTCAGCTGTCCACGGTCTCCCCTCTATCTGGGGCAATCTGGGGGGGGGGGGGGGGGGGTGGTAGTGGTAACCGATTGATCGATTAATCGACACCGCCATCGTCGTCATCGTAATGATGGTGATCACGATGTGTTTGGTGGTGCTAGTGACGATGTGAGTGGTGATGATGGTGGTGGTGACGATGTGAGTGGTGACAATGATGGTGGCGGTGTGGGAGCGTGGCGGTGAGGTGTGGGAAGCTGTAAGCTCCAGGCTACTTTGGGCTCGCCTTCCCATCAACCAGAGGCGAGGAGTGGTGGTCGTGGTTACTTATGCCCCCACCGAAGACGACCATCATTGGAGGGATGCAGGCAAGGCCGACGAGTCAGACGCCTTCTATGACCTCCTGTCCCAGTTGCGATCTTAAAGCGGTGCCTCGGGATAGAGTCATCTTGTTGGGTGACTTCAATGCCCGAGTTGGTCATGATGCTGGCACCTGGTCTGGAGTGATTGCAAGGCATGGGCCAGATTATCTCAACGGTAGGAGGCTTCTAAAATTTCGTGCAGCCCATGGGCTTGTAATTACCAACACGCTGTTCCGGCATCGGCGCATCCACACAACATCATGGATGCACGCCAGGTCCAAGCAAGAACATCTGCTGGACCACGTAGTGACAAAACAGCGGATGCGGGCCCATGTCCTTGACACCAGGACCTACCGTGGAGCTAATCTGCCCACTGACCATCGACTTGTCATCCTGTAAGATGCGCCTGCCATTTTCTTCCGCTCCGGTGGTGGGTGCCCATCTAGGACCCCATTCAAACCCAGAGTGGCCCGGTCTCAGCTAGCTGGAGATAGTTCCAAGCAAAGAATCGCTTTGCAGCTGGGGGTTGGCATCGTCCTTCTGCTGCCGAGGGGAAATGGGCGAGGTTCAGGACTGTGGCTCATGCAGCTGCAACGACTGCATTTGGGTACGCGGTCCACACCTCCCCAGAGAGCCTGGCCGAAGTATGTGTTCTGGCCGGTCGGGAGGAAACGACAGACCCACGTCCACGGTTTACGGCATTTGAACATCGGATGAGGAGGCTTACCGCGGCCTTCACTTGGAGATTCGGAGAGAGCCGTGCGGCGCCACAAGGATGGGTGGTCGCGGCTTGCTGGGAAGGTGGAATCTAATTCCAAGCTTTCTCAGTAAAACGTTTCATGCTAATTTCCTTTGTCAAGGCATTTTCTGTTTAACCCCTCACAGCTTAAAAGGAGGCGACCTGCGCTTGGCTTTCTTCACTCCAACGCTGTCCTCTGGACAGTTTGATCCCTTCACCTGATGAAGGCCGCTTGTGTTGTGGCCGAAACGTCGTGATTTATTTTCATTTTTTGTTGTTTTATTTTTTACCTACGTGACTTTACCGAATAGAACCAAAGAGTAAGGTGGAATATACCTCGGTAGCCCACAATCACCAATCACTATTTAATTCCATAAAAAAAGAAGATACTTGCAGCGCCACACCTATCACCATCGTCAAGGGAAAGAACGGTGATCCGATCTCCGACCCCCAGTGACTGGTCTGCAGAGCATTTCTGAGGTCCTGGGGGAGGGGAATTCCCTCAGCACGGACAACATCGTGGGGCAAGGTGGGGACGACCCTGCTAGAGCTGCGGTGCCTCAAATATTGGCAGAAGTAGCCACCCCCCCCCCTTCTGAGTGGCTGGCTGAGGTGCCATTTGTGCAAGGAAGTGCGACCAGGAAAAGCGCCGGGCAGAGACGATCTCCCAAGCGAAATGTTGAGGGTTGCGTCTGTGTGGAGACTGCCCGAGGTGACATCACAGCTGTCTGGACCACAGGACGGGTTCTGTGGGATTGGAAGGATATCCTAATTGTAACAACTACAGGGGCATCTCACTCCTCAGTGTGCCGGGAAAGGTCCTGGCAAGGATTATTCAACATCGCCTTGGCCAGGCACGCTGAGGAGAGGCTTTCGGAGCCCCAATGCGGTTTCAGGAAAGGGCGGTCCTGCACAGATGCCATATTTTTCTGTCCGTCTGCTACAGCTGAGGTGGAGGGAATTCCAGCAAGACCTACATCTCTGCTTTATTGACCTGGTCAAGGCCTATGATACCATCAGTAGGCCTGGGCTCTGGGTTGTTCTTCGTGCTTTTGGAGTCGCTGACTCTCTGCTCAAAATCATTAAGGACCTTCATCATGGTGGGCAGGCCCGGGTAAAACTACGTGGCCAGGAGTCAAAACCACTCCCTGTTTACCTTGAGGTGCGACAGGGATGTCCTCTGGCTTCCACATTATTTAGCATCATCTTTGACCACGTAGTTCGAGAAGCTTTCCATGGCTGTACCGGAGCAATTTCCATCTGGTACAAATACAATGGGAGGCTGATCGATGCCCAGGTGTGGTTGAGGGATGGCTCCCTATTGCTCAACCATGTTATGTATGTCAATGATTTGGTGATTGCTGATCAGAAGAGTTGGAGGCGCTGCTGCTGAACCTGGAGCGTGCCACTAAGAGGTGGGGTCTTACCATCAGCCTCTCCATAACTAAGCACCTGCCGAGATATTTTGTGCCATCGGACACTCCACCCCCTAAGCTCCCCATTGGTGATGGAGCAGTAGTGGAGAGAGTGGAGAGTGTCCCATACCGGGGCAGTGTGCTTATGACCGGCTCCGGTTTTACAGCAGAGTTCACACTCCAAATCAGTCGGGCGACATTATCTTTTCATCGACTGTGTGGCACTGTGTGGGAGCTTCCTGGCCTGTCGCTCCGCACGAAACTTCGATTCTTCTCGGCAACCGTCATGCCCTCCCTTCTCTACGCTTGTGAAACGTTGATCCCCTTAACTGGAACACGGTTAGAAACATTCAGGCTGGCCTGCCTACGATCCATCCTGGGTTTAACCTGGCTGGAATGCCCAGCCAGTTTGACCACACAGAGGGAGCGCTAAACGGGCGCGGCACGGGCTGGAGAAGAGACGGATTGATGTGGCACAGGAGGACGTGGAGCTGAGTGGACTTGCCGATGACCGGTACCAGCGGTGTCAAGATCGGCCTCTGTGGAGGAGGCTCGTGAAGGACGCTGCTACTGGGCAGTTGGAGGCAGTCGCCCTCCAACAACAACGGAGGGTGGAGGAGCGACGCTCACAACAACGAGCGGAGCGCCGGGCGCCTAAGATGCAGAAATTTGGCACAGTAGGGGGTACACAGCTGGTGTGCATCTACCATTCATCTCAGTCAGCCAACCCATGGCACCTGCTGGGTCTGTCCCGTGGCCTCCACCTGTCAGCGAACCTTCGACACGCCACGTGGTCTCAAGGTGCACTTAGCCTGGTACAGGCGCCTTGGTGACGTCACCGCCACTATTGGATTGGTGATGATGGAGGTGGTGACGATGATGATGGTGACGGCGATGGTAGTAGTGGTGGTGGTTTTGATCATGGTGGTCACGGTAGTGTTGGTGGTGATGATGACGATGACGCTGATGCCTTTCATGAATACAGAACCTTAGAAGGTTCCAACATTAACTCCCCGTTCGCGGTTCCAGGAACCAAAGATTATCCCAACTCCCCGGTAACTCTCCGGACGTAACAAGAGTAATCTCTGTCTCTCTCATCGGGAATATCTGGCTATAGATACCTGTACAAAGACTCCACGTCCCCGTATAGTCTTAACATACTGTAGGGGCAAGTGCTGTTAGCGAGCAGCAGTAGCAGCTGTGAAGGCTACCGGCACTGTGGCACACGAGGTGATGGTGGGTGGCCAGCACCACGCCCGGCCGCCTTTGTCTCCCGAGTGGCGACTTTTTTTTTTGTTCACACACAGCACCCTCATTTGAGGCTGAGTCGACCTACGGGGAGACCCACGACCGGTTCAGAGAATCGTCACTGGTGTTGGTGGTGGCCGTGAGCGGGAATCGAACTCGGGTCGTCGGGTTCATAGCGCGGCCTAGCGCTAACCGCTACACCACCGCTCCCCAGTGCTGACCACTACACCACCGCTCCCAGCGCTAACCACTACACCACCGCTCCCCAGCGCTAACCACTACACCACCGCTCCCCAGTGCTGACCACTACACCACCGCTCCCCAGTGCTAACCACTACACCACCGCTCCCCAGTGCTGACCACTACACCACCGCTCCCCAGTGCTCACCACTACACCACCGCTCCCCAGTGCTGACCACTACACCACCGCTGCCCAGCGCTAACCACTACACCACCGCTCCCCAGTGCTGACCACTACACCCACCGCTCCCCAGCGCTAACCACTACACCACCGCTCCCCAGCGCTAACCACTACACCACCGCTCCCCAGTGCTGACCACTACACCACCGCTCCCCAGCGCTGACCACTACACCACCGCTCCCCAGCGCTAACCGCTACACCACCGCTCCCCAGCGCTGACCACTACACCACCGCTCCCCAGCGCTAACCACTACACCACCGCTCCCCAGTGCTGACCACTACACCACCGCTCCCCAGTGCTGACCACTACACCACCGCTGCCCAGTGCTGACCACTACACCACCGCTCCCCAGCGCTGACCACTACACCACCGCTCCCCAGTGCTAACCACTACACCACCGCTCCTCAGCGCTAACCACTACACCACCGCTCCCCAGCGCTAACCACTACACCACCGCTCCCCAGCGCTAACCACTACACCACCGCTCCCCAGTGCTGACCACTACACCACCGCTCCCCAGTGGTAAGCCGCCCGGCGCTCCGCTCGTTGTTGTGAGTACATACAAGAAGCAGTAGACGCAGCAGGAACAGAAGCAGCAGTAGCAGAAGTAGTAGTAGAATCAATTAAAGCATTAGCAGAAGCAGTAAAAGCAGTAGAAGAAGCAGTAGAAGTAGTAGCAGAAGCAGTAGAAGCATTAGCAATAAAAGCATTAGCAGTAGAAGCAGTAGTAGAAGCAGAATCAGTAGAAGCGGAAGAAATAGAAGCAGTATAATCAGAAGCAGTATAAACAGTATAAGCAGTAGTAGCAGAATCAGTAGAAGCAGTAGAAGTAGAAGCAGTAGTAGCAGAAGCAGTAGAAGCATTAGCAGTAGAAGCAGTAACAGTAGAAGCAGAATCAGTAGAAGCGGAAGAAATAGAAGTAGCAGTAGAAGCAGTAGAAACAGCATAAGCAGAAGCAGTAGTAGCAGAATCAGTAGAAGCAGAAGAAGTAGAAGCAGTAGTAGCAGAAGCAGTAGAAGCATTAGCAGTAGAAGCAGTAACAGTAGTAGAAGCAGAATCAGTAGAAGCGGAAGAAATAGAAGTAGCAGTAGAAGCAGTAGAATCAGAAGCAGTAGAAACAGCATAAGCAGAAGCAGTAGTAGCAGAAGCAGTAGAAACATTAGCAGTAGAAGCAGTCGCAGTAGTAGAAACAGAAGTAGAATCAGTAGCAGTAGAAGCAGCAGAAGCAGTAGAATCATAAGCAGTAGAAACAGTATAAGCAGAAGCAGTAGTAGCAGAAGCAGTAGAAGCAGTAACAGCAGTCGAAACAGAAGTAGAATCAGTAGCAGTAGAAGCAGTAGAAGTAGAAGCAGCAGAAGCAGTAGAGTCAGAAGCAGTAGAAACAGTATAAGCAGAAGCAGTAGTAGTAGACGTGGAATCAGGAGAAGCAGTAAAAGTATGAGTTGAAGCAGAAGCAGTTAAAGTAAAAGAAGCAGTATAAGCATTAAAAGTAGAAGCAGTAGAACTAGTGGATATAGAAGCAGTAGCAGTAGAAACAGATGCAGTAGAAGCAGTATCAGTAGAAGCAGTAGATATAGAAACAATTGCATTAAAAGGAGAAGCATTAGAAGTAGTAGAAACAGAACCAGTAGAAGCAGTAGAAGCATTAGCAGTAGAAGGAGTAGAAGCAGCAGAATCATAAGCAGTAGTAGCAGAAGCAGTAGAAGCCATTAGCAGTAGAAGGAGTAGAAGCAGATGCAGTAGAAGCATGAAGCATAAAAGCAGTAGCAGAAGTAGAATCAGAAGCGGAAGAAATAGAAGCAGTAGTAGAAGCAGTAAAAGTAGAAGCAGTTGAAACAGTTAAGTAAAAGAAACAGTAGCATTAGACGCATTAGAAGCAGTAGAAGCAGTAGGAAGCAGCAGAAGCAGTAGAAACAGAAGCAGTTGAAGCAGTAGAACCAGTAGTAGTAGTAAAATCAGAAGCAGTAGAAGCAGTAGAAGCAGTATGAGTAGTAGAAGCAGTAGAAGCAGTAGAAGTAGTAGAAGCAGTAGAAGCATTAGAAGCAGTATGAGTAGAAGCAGTAGAAGCAGTAAAAGTTTAAGGAATAGAAGTAGAAGCAGTGGAGCTGTAGAAGTAGAAGCAGCAGAAGCAGTAAAAGCAGAAGCCGTAGAAGCAAAAGCAGTAGACGTAGTGGAAGCAGAAGCAAGCAAAAGCAGTACAAGTCGAAGCAGTAGACATAGAAGCAGTAAAAGTAGAAGCAGTAGAAGTAGAAGCATTATAAGCAGTAGAAGCAGCAGAATCAGTAGAAGCATTAGAAGCAGTAGAATCAGGAGTAGAAGCAGTAGCAGCAGTCGAAGCAGTAGAATCAGAATCAGTAGAAGCAGTAGAAGCAGAAGTAGCAAAAGCAGTAGAAGCATTAGCAGTAGATGCAGTAGAAACATGAAGCAATAAAAGCAGTAGTAAAAGCAGAAGTAGAATCAGGAGAAGCGGAAGAAATAGAAGCAGTAGCAGTAGTAGAAGCAGTAAAAGTAGAAGCAGTTGAAGCAGTTAAAGTAAAAGAAACAGTAGCATAAGAATCAGTAGCAGTAGAAGCATTAGAAGCAGTAGAAGCAGCAGAATCATTAGAAACAGAAGCAGTTGAAGCAGTAGTAGTAGAAGTAGTAAAATCAGAAGCAGCAGAAGCAGCAGTAGAAGCAGTAGCAGAAGCAGCAAAAACATTAGCAGTACAAGCAGTAGAAGCAGTAGAAGCATTAGAGACACAGTATGAGTAGTAGAAGCAGTAGAAGCAGTACAAGTTTAAGGAATAGAAGTAGAAGCAGTAGAAGTAGAAGCAGTGGAGCAGTAGAAGCAGTAAAAGCAGGAGAAGCCGTAGAAACAAAAGCAGTAGAAGTAGTGGAAGCAAAAGCAAGCAGAAGCAGTACAAGTCGAAGCAGTAGATATAGAAGCAGTAAAAGTAGAAGCATTATAAGCAGTAGAAGCAGCAGAATCAGAAGCAGTATAAGTAGTAGAAGCAGTAGAATCAGAAGCAGTAGAAGTAGTAGAAGCAGTAGAAGCAGTAGTAGAAGCAGTAGCAGTAGTAGAAGCAGTAGACATAGAAGCAGTAAAAGTAGAAGCATTATAAGCAGTAGAATCAGAAGCAGTAGAAGCATTAGAAGCAGTAGAATCAGAAGCAGTAGAAGCAGTAGTAGAAGCAGTAGCAGTAGAAGCATTAGAAGTAGAAGCAGTAGAAGCAGCAGAATCAGTAGAAACAGAAGCAGTTGAAGTAGAACCAGTAGTAGTAGTAAAATCAGAAGCAGTAGAAGCAGTAGAAGCAGTAGAAGTGGCAGAAGCATTAGAAGCAGTATGAGTAGTAGAAGCAGTAGAAGCAGTAAAAGTTTAAGGAATAGAAGTAGAAGCAGTAGAAGTGGTAGAAGCAGAAGCAGTAGAAGCAGAAGCATTAGAAGCAGTATGAGTAGTAGAAGCAGTAGAAGTAGTAAAAGTTTAAGGAATAGAAGTAGAAGCAGTGGAGCAGTAGAAGTAGAAGCAGTAGAAGCAGTGGAGCAGTAGAAGCAGTAAAAGCAGAAGCCGTAGAAGCAAAAGCAGTAGAAGTAGTGGAAGCAGAAGCAAAAGCAGTACAAGTCCAAGCAGTAGACATAGAAGCAGTAAAAGTAGAAGCATTATAATCAGTAGAAGCAGCAGAATCAGAAGCAGTAGAAGCATTAGAAGCAGTAGTAGAAGCAGTAGAAGCAGTCGAAGCAGTACCAGTAGAAGCATTAGAAGCAGTAGAAGCAGCAGAATCAGTAGAAACAGAAGCAGTAGTAGCAGAAGCAGTAGAAGCATTAGCAGTAGTAGCAGAAGTAGTAGAAGCATGAAGCAATAAAAGCAGTAGTAGAAGTAGAATCAGGAGAAGCGGAAGAAATAGAAGCAGTAGCAGTAGTAGAATCAGTAAAAGTAGAAGCAGTTGATGCAGTTAAAGTAAAAGAAACAGTAGCATACGAAGCAGTAGCAGTAAAAGCATTAGACGCAGTAGAATCAGTAGAAACAGAAGCAGTTGAAGTAGAACCAGTAGTAGTAGTAAAATCAGAAGCAGTATAAGTAGTAGAAGCAGTAGAAGTAGAAGAAGTAGAAGCAGAAGCGGTAGAAGCAGTATAAGTGGTAGAAGCAGTAGTAGAAGCAAGCATTAGAAGCAGTATGAGTAGTAGAATCAGTAAACGTTTAAGGAATAGAAGTATAAGCAGTGGAGCAGTAGAAGTAGTAGAAGCAGAAGCGGTAAAAGCAGTAGTAGAAGCAGAAGCATTAGAAGCAGTATGAGTAGTAGAAGCAGTAAAAGTCGAAGCAGTAGAAGCAGCAGATTCAGAGGCAGTAGAAGTAGCAGAAGCAGTAGAAGCAGTCGAAGCAGTACCAGTAGAAGCAGAAGAATTAGAAGCAGTAGAAGTAGAAGCGGCAGAAGCAGAGGAACAGTAGAAGCAGTAAAAGCAGTAGAAAAAGCAGAAGCAGTAAAATTATAAGCATTAGCAGTACAAGCAGTAGAAGCAGTAGCAGTAGTGGAAGCAGTAGAAGCAGTAAAATTATAAGCATTAGCAGTACAAGAGTAGAAGCAGTACAAGCAGTAGAAGCAGTACAAACAGTACAAGCAGTAGAAGTAGAAGCAGTACAAGCAGTAGAAGCAGTCGAAGTAGTAGAAGCACTAGAAGCAGTATACGTAGCAGTAGAAGCAGTAGAAGTAGAAGCAGTAGGAGCAGTATAAGCAGTAGAAGCAGTATAAGTAGAAACAGTAGAAGTAGTAGAAGCATAAGAAGTAGCAGAAGTAGTAGAAGCAGAAGCAGTCGAAGCAGTAGTAGAAGCAGTAGATGTAGAAGCAGTAGAAGCAGTAGAAGCAGTAGCAGTAGAAGTATAATAAGTTGTAGAAGCAGTAGAAGCAGTATAAGTAGTAGAAGCAGTAGAAGTAGAAGCAGTAGAAGTAGCAGTAGAAGCAGTATAAGTAGTAGAAGCAGTATAAGTAGTAGAAGCAGTATAAGTAGTAGAAGCAGTAGAAGTAGAAGCAGTAGAAGCAGAAGCAGTATAAGTAGTAGAAGCAGTATAAGTAGTAGAAGTAGGAGAATCAGTAAAAGTAGAAGCAGTAGAAGCAGTAGAAGCAGAAACAGTAGAAGTAGAAACATTAAAAGTCGAAGCATTAGCAGTAGAAGTAGAAGCAGGAGAATCAATAGAAGCAGTAGCAGCAGTAGAAGCGACAAGAGAAGTAGAAGCAGTAGACGCAGCAGAAACATTAGAAGCAGAAGCAGTACAAGTAGAAGCAGTAGAAATAGAAGCAGTGGAAGCAGAAGCAGTAAAAGTCGAAGCAGTAGAAGCAGCAGATTCAGAAGCAGTAGAAGTAGCAGAAGCAGTAGAAGCAGTCGAAGCAGTACCAGTAGAAGCAGAAGAATTAGAAGCAGTAGAAGTAGAAGCGGCAGAAGCAGAGGAACAGTAGAAGCAGTAAAAGCAGTAGAAAGAGCAGAAGCAGTAAAATTATAAGCATTAGCAGTACAAGCAGTAGAAGCAGTAGAAGCAGTAGCAGTAGTGGAAGCAGTAGAAGCAGTAAAATTATAAGCATTAGCAGTACAAGAGTAGAAGCAGTACAAGCAGTAGAAGCAGTACAAACAGTACAAGCAGTAGAAGCAGTACAAGCAGTAGAAGCAGTCGAAGAAGTAGAAGCAGTAGAAGCAGTATACGTAGCAGTAGAAGCAGTAGAAGTAGAAGCAGTATAAGCAGTAGAAGCAGTATAAGTACAAACAGTAGAAGTAGTAGAAGCATAAGAAGTAGCAGAAGTAGTAGAAGCAGAAGCAGTCGAAGCAGTAGTAGAAGCAGTAGACGTAGAAGCAGTAGACGTAGAAGCAGAAACAGTAGAAGCAGTAGCAGTATAATAAGTTGTAGAAGCAGTAGAAGCAGTATAAGTAGTAGAAGCAGTAGAAGCAGTAGAAGTAGAAGCAGTAGAAGTAGAAGCAGTATAAGTAGTAGAAGCAGTATAAGTAGTAGAAGCAGTATAAGTAGTAGAAGCAGTAGAAGTAGAAGCAGTAGAAGCAGAAGCAGTATAAGTAGTAGAAGCAGTATAAGTAGTAGAAGTAGGAGAATCAGTAAAAGTAGAAGCAGTAGAAGCAGTAGCAGCAGTAGAAGCAGAAACAGTAGAAGTAGAAACATTAAAAGTCGAAGCATTAGCAGTAGAAGAAGTAGAAGCAGGAGAATCAATAGAAGCAGTAGCAGCAGTAGAAGCGACAAGAGAAGTAGAAGCAGTAGACGCAGCAGAAACATTAGAAGCAGAAGCAGTACAAGTAGAAGCAGTAGAAATAGAAGCAGTGGAGCAGTAGAAGCAGTAAACGTAGAAGCAGTAGAAGTAGTAAAACTATAAGCAGTAGTAGAAGCAGTAAAAGTAGAAGCAGTAGAAGTAGTAAAACTATAAGCAGTAGTAGAAGCAGTAGAAGTAGTAGTAGACGCAGTAGAAGTAGTAGAAGCAGTCGAAGCAGTATAAGCAGTAGAAGCAGTACAAGGAGAAACAGTAGAAGCAGAAGCAGTAGAAGCATTAGCAGTAGAAGCAGATGCAGTAGAAGCAGTACAAGCAGAAGCAGTGGAGCAGTAGAAGTAGAAGCAGTAAAAGTAGAAGAAGCATGAAGCAATAGAAGTAGTATAAGCAGAAGTAGAATCACTAATGCAGAACTAGAAGCAGTAGAAGCAGAATCAGTAGTAGAAGTAAAAGCAGTAGAAGCAGATGCAGTAGAATTAGAAGAAGCAGTAGAAATAGAAGTGGTAAAAGTAGCAGTAGCAGAAGAAGCAGCCGAAGTAGTAGCAGTAGAAATAGTAAAACCAGAAACAGAAGCAGTATGAGCAGCAGAAGCAGTATAAGCAGTAAAACCAGAAACAAAAGCAGTAGAAGCAGTAGAAGCAATAGAAGCAGCAGGAGCAATAAAAGCAGAAACAGGATCGTAACCTCATCATGGCAGTGGGATTTGTGTGTTCCAATAACCCTCACAGCTAAGTCGCCTGGAGTCTTGTTCTCCTGGTTAAGAGTCTCCCTTTGGTGAACATGCCTGGGGGGAGGTTCCGGACAAATACCGGTCCCGACAAAAGCCCCCCATGAATGGTTTATAAATGTGAAAATCAGAGAACCTCGCCCGGACAAGATACACCGGGAAACCCCTCTGGAGCAAGGCCAGGCGGTGGTGTTTGCCGGCAAGCACCTGGTGGCCAGGTGACCCACGTAGCCCGGTCGGGCCCAGGCCGAAATGGCTACTCGCATGGGACCCCACCGTCCGCTGGGTGAAGGGTGAGGGTGGGAG
Organism: Petromyzon marinus; assembly: GCF_010993605.1. NCBI lineage: Eukaryota > Metazoa > Chordata > Hyperoartia > Petromyzontiformes > Petromyzontidae > Petromyzon > Petromyzon marinus. The sequence continues at coordinate 795,916 of NC_046138.1, read as the reverse complement.
GGCTGGCGTGCGATGCCAGTACGGCACGGAGAGGGATGGTCTTGGACCTACTGGAGCTTGGCGATGGGACACTGGGCTACTGGGACGTGGAATGTCACGTCGCTGGAGGGAGCCGGTGGAGGAGGCGGGAAAGGTTACCGACGAGACGTATAGTGGTCGGTCTCGACCTCCGCGCACAACATTGGCACTGGAACCACGCTTCTCGATCGGGAGTGGTCTCTCTCCTCTTCCAGAGCAAGCCCTGGTGGGGATACTCGCAAGCCCCCCGGCTGGGCGCGCTGCTCAGTAGGAGCTTGTACCCGCAGACGCGTGGGTCGCCTCAATGAGGCTTCGGGTCTCAGAAAAGGAAAACTCTGACTGGTCTGTGATTATGCACCAAACAGCAGTTCAGAGTAATCGGCATTCTCCGAGACGGTGGGTGCTGCGCTCGATAGAGTGCCACGCTCAATGAAGTGCTGACCTACCGCCTCCAAAGTCTCACTGGGCGACTTCAATGGTCACGTGGGAAATGATGGAGACGCTTGGAGAGACGTGATTTGGGAGGAATGGGTCCCCCCCCCCCCCCCTGATCTGAACCCGAACGGTGAGCTGTTATTGGAAATCTGCGCTAGTCACAGAATGTCAATAGCAACCACTGTGTTCGAACACAAGGATGCTCATGAGTGTAGTTGGTATTAGAGCACCTCGGGCCGAAGGTCAATGATTGACTACACAGTTGTATCATCGGACGTAAGGCCGTATGTTCCAGACACTCAGGTGAAGAGGGGGGCAGAGCTGTCAACTGATCACCACCTGGTGGTAAGTTGGATCCCCGACACTTGGGGCACCGACCAGATAGATGTAGTGTATAGTGTAGTGTATAGTAGTGTATAGCGTAGTGTATAGGAGTGTAGTGTATAGAAGTGTGTAGTGTATAGTAGTGTAGTGTATAGTAGTGTAGTGTATAGTAGTGTAGTGTATAGTAGTAAAGTGTATAGTAGTGGTGTAAAGTAGTGTATAGTGTAGTGTATAGTAGTGTATAGTGTATAGTGTAGTGTATAGTGTAGTGTATAGGAGTGTAGTGTATAGTAGTGTAGTGTATAGTAGTGTAGTAGTGTATAGTTGTGTAGTAGTGTACACAGTAGTAGTGTATAGTAATGTAGAGCTAGAGTCTGTGTACAGCAGTGCATCACGTAGAGTAGTGTAGTGTATAGTAGTGTAGTGTATAGTAGTGTAGTAGTGTATACAGTAGTAGTGTATAGTAATATGTATCATGAGTCTGTGTACAGCAGTGCATCACGTATAGTAGTGTAGTGTATAGTAGTGTAGTGTATAGTAGTGTATAGTAGTATATAGTAGTGTATAGTAGTGTAGTGTATAGTAGTGTAGTGTATAGTGGTGTAGTGTAGTGTATAGTAGTGTATAGTAGTGTAGTGTATAGTAGTGTAGTGTATAGTAGTGTAGTGTATAGTAGTGTACTGTATAGTAGTGTAGTGTATAGTAGTGTAGTGTATAGTAGTGTAGTGTATAGTATTGCATCATGTAGAGTAGTGTAGTGTATAGTAGTGTAGTGTATAGTGTGTTTAGTAGTGTATAGTAGTGTAGTGTATAGTGTAGTGTATAGTAGTGTAGTGCATAGTGTAGTGTAGTAGTGTATAGTGCATAGTAGTGTAGTAGTGTATGGTAGTGTATAGTAGTAGTGTATAGTGTAGTGTTTAGTAGTGTATAGTGTAGTGTATAGTAGTGTATAGTGTAGTGTAGTAGTGTATAGTGCATAGTAGTGTACAGTGTAGTGTTTAGTAGTGTATAGTAGTGTAGTGTATAGTGTAATGTATAGTAGTGTAGTGCATAGTGTAGTGTAGTAGTGTATAGTGCATAGTAGTGTAGTAGTGTATGGTAGTGTATAGTAGTGTAGTGTATAGTGTAGTGTATAGTAGTGTATAGTGTAGTGTAGTAGTGTATAGTAGTGTATAGTGTAGTAGTGAATAGTGCATAGTAGTGTATAGTAGTGTAGTGTATAGTGTAGTAGTGAATAGTGCATAGTAGTGTATAGTAGTGTAGTGTATAGTGTAGTAGTGAATAGTGCATAGTAGTGTCACGAGGACAAGCGGATTGAGAAGCAAAGCAACGAAGGAGCAGCAGCAGCAGTGAGGCCTACGCGACCATCTTCACGATGACGGTGATGATGACGACGATGACCATGATGATGATGACGACGATGATGACGACGCTGACGACGATAATGATGACGACAATGAGGACGACGATGACCATGATGATGACGACAATGATGATGACGACAATGATGATGACGACGCTGACGACGATAATGATGACGACGATGAGGACGACAATGACCATGATGATGATGACAACAATGATGATGACGATGCTGACGACGATGACGATAATGATGACAACGATGATGACAACAATGATGACGACGACGCTGACGACGATGACGATAATGATGACGACGATAACGACGATGGTGATCACGACGATGATGACAACAATGATGATGACGACGCTGACGACGATAATGATGATAATGACGACGACGACGATGACCACGATGATGATGACAACAATTATGATGACGACGCTGACGACGATAATGATGACGATGACGATGGCGATCACGACGATGATGACAACAATGATGATGACGCTGACGACGATGACAACAATGATGACGACGGAGATCACGACGACGATGATGATGACAACAATGATGATGACGACGCTGACGACGATAATGATGACGACGACGAGGACGACGGCGATCACGACGATGACGACAACAATGATGACGACGACGGTGATCACGACGATGATGACAATGATGATGACGACGCTGACGACGCTGACGATAATGATGATGACGGTGATGACGACGATGATGATGACGACAACAATGATGATGACGACGCTGACGACGATGACAACAATGATGACGACGGTGATCACGACGATGATGATGACGACAACAATGATGATGACGACGCTGACGACGATAATGACGACGACGACGGTGATCACGACGATGCTGACGACAACAATGATGACGATGCTGACGACGATAATGATGACGACGATAATGATGACGACGATGACGACGACGGTGATCACGACGGTGATCACGACGATGATGATGACGACACCGTCCCTGCCACCTGGCGGTGGCGTTTGCCGTTCGCGTGGGAGGATTCGCGATGCGAATCCGCCAGGCCGCCCCGGTTAACAATGCCGCGCGCGTAAGGCTGGGAGCGGCAGCAGCATAGCGGCGAGCCCCGGTTCGAGCCCCCCTCGGGGCCAACACCGGTGACGATTTTCCGAACCGTTCCCGAGCCTCCCCCTAGGTCGACTCGGCCTCAAGTGAGCACTCGGTGCGTATAAAGCATCGCCACGGGGGGAGACAAAGGCGGCCGGGTGCGGCGCTGGACAACCACCACCACAGCGCCGGTAGCCTTCGCGGGTGCTGCTGCTACTCGCTACTGCCCAGCACTTGCCACCCACAGACAAGTTAAACTCTTTTCCCGTTCCGATGACGTACGGAGTCGGAGGAAAAACTCAAAACAACTTTCTGGGTACCGAGGCTCTCCCCCCACCCACCCCCACCCCACCACCCCCCACCCCCCCACGAGCTATCGTAGCGGCGGTCGTGTCGATACACTTGTCTGCGGTGAGTTACAGTGAGGTGTCTTCTCAAAACAGCGGCGCTGCTACTACTACTGCTGCTACTATTACTGCTATTGCTGCTACTGCTGCTGCTGCTACTGCTGCTGCTACTACTGCTGCTGCTACTACTACTGCTGTTACTGCTATTGCTGCTACTACTGCTGCTGCTACTGCTGCTGCTACTACTACTACTACTGCTGTTACTGCTATTGCTGCTACTATTGCTGCTACTACTGCTGCTGCTACTGCTGCTGCTACTACTGCTACTACTACTAATACTGCTACTACTGCTGCTACTGCTGCTGCTGCTACTACTACTTCTGCTACTACTACTGCTGCTGCTACTACTGCTGCTGCTACTACTACTGCTGCTACTACTGCTGCTACTACTGCTGCTACTACTGCTGCTGCTACTACGACTGCTGCTACTACTACAGCTGCTGCTGCTACTGCTGCTACTACTGCTGCTGCTACTACTTCTGCTACTACTACTGCTGCTACTACTGCTGCTGCTGCTACTACGACTGCTGCTACTACTACAGCTGCTGCTGCTACTGCTGCTACTACTACTGCTGCTACTACTGCTGCTACTACTACTGCCGCTACTACCGCTGCTGCTACTACAGCTGCTGCTGCTACTACTACTGCTTCTGCTACTACTGCTGCTGCTACTACTACTGCTTCTGCTACTACTGCTTCTGCTACTACTCCTGCTGCTACTACCGCTGCTGCTACTACCGCTGCTGCTCTGCTGCTACTACTGCTGCTGCTACTCCTGCTGCTACTACCGCTGCTGCCGCTACTGCACTGCTCTACTGCTACTACCGCTGCTACTACTGCTGCTGCTACTACTACTACTGCTGCTACTACTACTGCTGCTACTACCGCTGCTGCTACTATTGCTGCTAATACTACTACTGCTGCTGCTACTACTGCTGCTACTGCTGCTACTACCGCTGCTGCTGCTACTACTGCTGCTGCTACTGCTGCTACTACTGCTGCTACTACTACTGCTGCTGCTACTATTGCTGCTAATACTACTACTGCTGCTGCTACTACTACTACTGCTGCTACTACTACTGCTGCTACTACCGCTGCTGCTACTATTGCTGCTAATACTACTACTGCTGCTGCTACTACTGCTGCTACTGCTGCTACTACTGCTGCTGCTGCTACTACTGCTGCTGCTACTGCTGCTACTACTGCTGCTACTACTACTGCTGCTGCTACTGCTGCTACTACTGCTGCTACTACTGCTGCTGCTACTGCTGCTACTACTACTGCTGCTGCTACTACTGCTACTACTGCTGCTACTACTACTGCTGCTACTACTACTGCTGTTGCTACTACTACTGCTGCTGCTGCTACTACTGCTGCTACTACTACTGCTGTTGCTGCTGCTGCTACTACTACTACAACTGCTAATACTACTGCTGCTGCTACTACTACTGCTGCTATTATTACTGCTTGAATTATTGCTACTACAACTGCTGCTACTACTGCTGTTGCTACTTCTGCTGCTACTACTACTCCTGCTACTACAACTGCTACTACTACTGCTACAACTACTACAACTACTACTACTGCTACAACTGCTACTACTACTACAACTACTACAACTGCTACAACTGCTACAACTACTGCTGCTATTATTACTGCTTGAATTATTGCTACTACAACTGCTGCTACTACTGCTGTTGCTACTTCTGCTGCTACTACTACTCCTGCTACTACAACTGCTACTACTACAACTACTACTACTACAACTGCTACTACAACTGCTACAACTGCTACTACTACTGCTACTACTACAACTACTACAACTGCTACAACTACTACTGCTACTACTCCCACCTCTAAATAAAATTAACGCTCATAACCGCTGTGCACGCGTTACGAGGTTTGGCGGTGAACGGGTTACACAGTCACACCACCACCCACCCACACCACCACCCACACACACCACCACCCACACACACCACCACCACCCCCACACCACCACCCACACCACTACCCACACACACACCACCACCACCCACACCACCACCCACACACACACCCACCCACCCACACACCACCACCCACACACACACCACCACCCACACCCACCACCACCCACACCACCACCACCCACACCACCACCCACCCACACCACCACCCACCCACCCACACACCACACACACACACCACCACCCACACACACACCACCACCCACACCACCACCACACACACATCACCACCCACACACACACCACCACCCACCCACACCACCACCCCACCCAACCCACTCAACCACACCCACCCACCGCCTCGCGTGCCTTCGTAGACGCCGCTCCTCGCTACTAACAGCGCTTGTCCCCAACAGTCTGCCGCTACACTAACGACGGGGATGCCGTGACGCCGTTCGGCAAGATGAGGTGGATGCCAATGGGCTCTACCCGCTCACTCGCTCGTTCACTCACCCTCTAACCCGCTCACTCACCCGCTCACTCGCCCGCTCACTCACCCGCTCACTCGCCCGCCCACTCACTCGCTCGCTCGCTCACTCGCCCGCTCACTCACCCGCTCACTCACTCGCTCACTCACTCGCCCACTCACTCACTCGCTCACTCACTCACTCACCCGCTCACTCACTCGCTCACCCGCTCACTCGCCCGCTCGCTCACCCGCTCACTCGCCCGCTCACCCGTCCGCTCGCCCGCACGCCGGCTCGCCCAGCACCCCACATCCGGATGGAGTCGGCCGTGGCCGTAGCGAGCGAAAGAAAGAGACAGAGAGAGACACACAGAGAGACAGAAAGAGACAGAGAGAGACACAGAGAGAGAGACAGAGAGACAGAGATACACACAGAGAGAGACACACAGAGAGAGACACACAGAGAGACACACAGAGAGAAACAGAGAGATACACAGAGAGACAGATACACAGAGAGACACACAGAGAGAGAGAAAGAGAGAGACAGAGAGAGACAGAAAGAGACAGATAGACAGAGAGACACACAGAGACACACAGAGAGACAGATACACAAAGAGAGACACACACGGAGAGAGAGACACAGAGAGACACACAGAGAGACACAGAGAGAGACAGACACACAGAGAGACACACAGAGAGACACACACAGAGACACAGAGACACACACAGAGACAGACACACAGAGAGAGATTCTCACAGAGAGACACAGAGAGACACACAGAGAGACACACAGAGAGAGACAGACACACAGAGAGACACACAGAGAGACACAGAGAGAGAGACAGACACACAGAGAGACACACAGAGAGACACAAAGAGAGACACACACAGAGACACAGAGACACACACAGAGACAGACACACAGAGAGAGACACTCATAGAGCGAGAGACAGAGAGAGATACACAGATACACAGAGACAGAGACAGAGAGAGACACAGAGAGAGAGAGACAGACAGAGATACACAGAGAGAGACACACAGAGAGACACACAGAGAGACACACAGAGAGACACACACACAAAGAGAGACAGAGAGACACACAGAGAGAGACACAGAGAGAGACACACAGAGAGACACACACAGAGAGAGACACACAGAGAGACACACACACACAGAGACACACAGAGAGACACACAGAGAGAGACACACACAGAGAGACACACAGAGAGAGACACAGAGAGAGAGACACAGAGAGAGACACATAGAGAGAGACACACACACAGAGACACACAGAGAGACACACACAGATAGACACACACACACAGAGAGAGAGACACACACAGAGACATAGAGAGACACACACAGAGAGAGAGACACACACACAGAGACACACAGAGAGACACACACAGATAGACACACACACACATACAGAGACACACAGAGAGAGACACAGAGACACACAGAGAGACACACACAGAGAGACACACACACAGAGAGACACACACACAGAGACACAGAGAGACACACAAACAGAGAGAGACACACACACAGAGAGACACACACACAGAGACACAGAGAGACACACACACAGAGAGACACACACAGAGAGAGAGTAACAGAGGAACAAAAACACAAAAGGCCCGATGTAGAGCCGACGTTTGAACGGCAGAACGTGTGGACGAGCGGCAGGCCCAAGCGACGGCGGCAGGCCCAGGACCACCCACGTGACCCGGGGGGTAACCTCGTCGGCCAACCTCGTCGGCCAACCTCGTCGGCCGTGAAGCGGGGATCGGTTCCGCCGACGACGGATCAGCCGGAGGGAGCTGACGGCCGTGCAGGCCGTTCATGTCGGCCCTCCGTCATCGTCATCACCGCCGTCACCATCACCACCACGGTCATCACCATCATCGTCATCATCACCGTCACCATCACCACCACGGTCATCACCATCATCGTCATCATCACTGTCACCACCACCACCACGGTCATCACCATCATCGTCATCATCACCGCCATCACCACCACGGTTATCACCATCATCGTCATCATCACCGCCACCACCACCACCACGGTCATCACCATCATCGTCATCATCACCGCCACCACCACCACCACCACCACGGTTATCACCATCATCGTCATCATCACCGCCACCACCATCACGGTCATCACCATCATCGTCATCATCACCGCCACCATCACCACCACGGTCATCACCATCATCGTCACCGTCATCATCACCGCCACCACCACCACCACCACCATGGTCATCATTGTCATCGTCACCTCGCCCGCTATTACCGCCACCACCATCTCCACCATCGTCATCACCATCATCACCATCACCTCGCCCGCTATTACCGCCACCACCATCTCCACCATCGTCATCATCGCCACCACCACCACCAGCACCATGATCGCCATGACCACCACCACCACCACCACCAACTCCTCCTCCTCCTCCTCCTCTTCCTCCTCTCATGAATCTTCGTCTCGTCACCGCCGTCGCCACCGCCGTGGTGGCCCGCGGCCGCCGCGAGGGCTCAGTGATTGTTCTTGGCGGCCTCCTTGGCGGCGAGGATGAGGGGGGTGAGGCTGGCAAGGGGCTTAGCCAGCTTCAGGAATGGGTGCTGCACACAGACACAGCGACCACGTCTACACTCTCTGTGCGGTGAGTCTGTGGGTGTCTCTGTGTGTGGTGAGTCTGTGGGTGTCTCTGTGTGATGAGTCTATGGGTCACTGTGTGATGAGTCTGTGGGTCTCTGTGTGGTGAGTCTATGGGTCACTGTGTGATGAGTCTGTGGGTCTCTGTGTGTGGTGAGTCTGTGGGTCTCTGTGTGATGAGTCTGTGGTCTCTGTGTGATGAGTCTGTGGGTCTCTGTGCGGTGAGTCTGTGGGTCTCTGTGTGATGAGTCTGTGGGTCTCTGTGTGGTGAGTCTGTGGGTCTCTGTATGATGAGTCTATGGGTCTCTGTGTGATGAGTCTGTGGGTCTCTGTGTGGTGAGTCTGTGGGTCTCTGTGCGGTGAGTCTGTGGGTCTCTGTGTGTGGTGAGTCTGTGGGTCTCTGTGCGGTGAGTCTGTGGGTCTCTGTGTGATGAGTCTGTGGGTCTCTGTGTGGTGAGTCTGTGGGTCTCTGTGTGTGGTGAGTCTGTGGGTGTCTCTGTGTGTGGTGAGTCTGTGGGTGTCCCTGTGTGTGGTGAGTCTGTGGGTCTCTGTGTGTGTGGTGAGTCTGTGGGTCTCTGTGTGTGGTGAGTGTGTGGGTCTCTGTGTGATGAATCTGTGGTTCTCTGTGTGGTGAGTCTGTGGGTCTCTGTGTGATGAGTCTGTGGGTCTCTGTGTGATGAGTCTATGGGTCTCTGTGTGTGGTGAGTCTGTGGGTCTCTGTGTGATGAATCTGTGGTTCTCTGTGTGGTGAGTCTGTGGGTCTCTGTGCGGTGAGTCTGTGGGTCTCTGTGCGGTGAGTCTGTGGTTCTCTGTGTGGTGAGTCTGTGGGTCTCTGTGTGGTGAGTCTGTGGGTCTCTGTGTGTGGTGAGTCTGTGTGATGAGTCTGTGGGTCTCTGTGTGATGAGTCTGTGAGTCTCTGTGTGATGAATCTGTGGGTCTCTGTGTGGTGAGTCTGTGGGTCTCTGTGTGTGGTGAGTCTGTGGGTCTCTGTGTAGTGAGTCTGTGTGATGAGTCTGTGGGTCTCTGTGTGGTCAGTCTGTGGGTCTCTGTGCGGTGAGTCTGGGTCTCTGTGTGATGAGTCTGTGGGTCTCTGTGTGGTGAGTCTGTGGGTCTCTGCGCGGTGAGTCTGTGGGTGTCTCTGTGTGTGATGAGTCTGTGGGTGTCTCTGTGTGTGGTGAGTGTGTGGGTCTCTGTGTAGTGAGTCTGTGTGATGAGTCTGTGGGTCTCTGTGCGGTGAGTCTGGGTCTCTGTGTGATGAGTCTGTGGGTCTCTGTGTGGTGAGTCTGTGGGTCTCTGTGCGGTGAGTCTGTGGGTGTCTCTGTGTGTGATGAGTCTGTGGGTGTCTCTGTGTGTGGTGAGTGTGTGGGTCTCTGTGTAGTGAGTCTGTGTGATGAGTCTGTGGGTCTCTGTGCGGTGAGTCTGTGGGTCTCTGTGTGGTGAGTCTGTGGGTCTCTGTGCGGTGAGTCTGGGTCTCTGTGTGATGAGTCTGTGGGTCTCTGTGTGATGAGTCTGTGGGTCTCTGTGTGATGAATCTGTGGGTCTCTGTGGGGTGAGTCTGTGGGTCTCTGTGTGATGAGTCTATGTGTCTCTGTGTGATGAGTATGTGGGTCTATGTGCGGTGAGTCTATGGGTCTCTGTGTGATGAGTCTGTGGGTCTCTGTGTGAGAGTCTGTGGGTCTCTGTGTGATGAATCTGTGGGTCTCTGTGTGATGAGTCTATGGGTCTCTGTGTCATGAGTCTGTGGGTCTCTGTGTGGTGAGTCCGTGGGTCTCTGTGTGATGAATATGTGGGTCTCTGTGTGAGTCTGTGGGTCTCTGTGTGATGAGTCTGTGAGTCTCTCGGCTCACCTGTAGCAGCTCCTTAGCTGAGCCTCTCTTCTCAACGTCCATCTCGAGGCAGCGGTTGAGGAAGTCTCGGAAGACGCCGGAAAGCTTCTCGGGGTTCTGCAGCTCTGGTGTGCCGTTGGTGGCGATCAGATAGAGCGCCTGTAGGGGACGTGGGGGGCGGGGGGGGAATCACGGGGGGAAGGGCACGCGCAGACACTCGCCCGCCCGCTCAATCACACGCAACAACAACAACAACCGCCACTAAGTGGCCGGTGACGTCACCACGACGCTTGTGCCAGGCTATGTGCACCTTGAGGCCACGTGAAGTGTCGAACGCCCGCGGGCAGGAGGTCACGGGGGCAGACCAGCAGGTGCACGGGTCGACTGACTGAGATGACTGAGATGACTGGCTGATGCACCACCTGCTGTGCTTTAGCCACCCGGCGCTCCGCTCGTTGTTGTGAGCGTCGCTCCTCCGCCCCTCGTTGTTGTTGGAGGGCGGACTGCCTCCAACTGCCCAGTAGCAGCGTCCTTCACGAGCCTCCTCCACAGAGGCCGATCTTGACGCCGCTGTACCGGTCATCGGCAGTCCACTCAGCTCCACGTCCTCCTGTACCACATCACTCCACCTCTTCTCCAGCCCGTGCCGCGCCCGTTTAGCCCCCTCGATTCCGGCCGAACAAAAGCTGTTTCGGCATGTGGTGGCTGGCATGCGGGCTACATGACCCAGCCTATCGCAGCCTTGCCTGCGGAGGAGCTCACCGATGGACCTTGCCCAGATCTTTCAAGGATTTGTGAGCTCCTCACACAATCAAGCTGGTTAACCCAGGATGGATTGTAGGCAGGCTAGCCTAAATGTTTTCTAAGCGGCAAAGATGCTCCATTCAGGGGTCACGTTCGCAAGCATAGAGAAGGGAGGGAATGACCGTAGCCGAGAATACCTGAAGCTTAGTGCGGAAGCGACAGACCAGGTAGCTTCCACACAGCGTTACGCAACCGATGAAAAGATATTGCGCTCGGACTGATTCGGAGTGAGACCTCTGCTGTTAAACTGGAGCCAGTCATAAGCACACTGCCCAGGTATGGCAAACTCTCCACTCTCTCCACAACTACCCCATCACCGATTGGGAGTTGTGGGGGTGGAGTGTCCGATGGTAAAAATACCCAGGCAGGTGCTTAGTTTTGGTGGGGCTGATGGTAAGGCCCCATCTCTTAGTGGCACGCTCCAGTCTCAGCAGCAGCATCTCCAACTCCTCCTCTGAATGAGCAGCTATTACCAAAACATCGGCATACATAACGTGGTTGAGCAATAGGGAGCAATCCCTTGACCGCACCCGGGCATCGATCAGCCTCCCATTATATCTGTACCAAATGGAGATTCCCCCGGTACAGCTATTGAAGGCTTCACGAACTACGTGGTCAAAATAGATGTTGAATAATGTGGGAGCCAGAGGACATCCCTGTCACACCCCAAGGTGTACAGGGAATGGCTCTGACTCCCAGGCCACGTAGTTTTACCCGGCCCTGCTCACCATCATGAAGGTCCTTAATGATCGTGAGCAGAGGGTCAGGGACTCCGAAAAGCACGAAGAACAACCCAGAGCCCAGGCCTACTGATGGTATCATAGGCCTTGACCAGGTCAATAAAGCAGAGATGTAGGTCTTGCTGGAATTCCCTACACCTCTGCTGTAGCAGACGGACAGAAAATATGGCATCTGTGCAGGACCGCCCTTTCCTGAAACCTGCATTGGGGCTCCGCAAGCCTCTCCTCAGCGTGCCTGGCAAGGCGATGTTGAATAATCCTTGCCAGGACCTTTCCCGGCACACTGAGGAGTGAGATGCCCCTGTAGTTGTTACAGTCTGTGCGGTCCCCCTTCTTAAAGAGGGGGACCACCAGGGCATCCTTCCAATCCTGCTGGAACCCGCTCAGTGGTCCAGACTGTTGTTATGATGTCATATAGGGCAAGTCTGTGCACAAACGCCACCCTCCCTCAGCATTTCGCTTGGGAGATCATCTCTGCCCGCTGTCCTTTCCTGGTCTCAGACTCCGGATCGCCTTCAGTACTTCCTCAACAGATGGCACCTTCAGCCAGCCACTCACAGGGGGTGACTTCTTTCCAATATTTGAGGCACCGCAGCCTCAGCAGGGTCATCCCCACTTTGTGCCACGATGTTTTTCCTGGCTGAGGGATTTTCCCTCCCCCAGGACCTCACAGAAATGCTCAGCAAATCTGCAAACCTGTTCCTGGAGGTCGGAGATTGGATCACCGTTTTTTCCCTAATGATGGTAATAGGTGTGGCGCTGCAGGTTACTTTTTTGATGGAGTTAAATAGAGATTTGCTGATCGCGGGCCACTGAGGCAGACTCCATGCTCCTCAGCAACCCGCGACCACCACCCATCCTTGCAGCACCTCACGGCTCTCCGAACCTCCGAGCAAAGGCTGCGGTAAGCCTCCTCATTCTCTGACGTGGGATTCTGTAGCGATGACAGTGGGCCTGTCGCTTTTTCTCAACTATCCTGAACACCTCCTCTGTCAGCCAGGGTCTCTGGGGAGGTCTGGACCACGTACCCAAAGCAGCCAATGCAGCTGCATGAGTCACAGTCCTAAACCTCGCCCATTTACCCTCGACATCAGGAGGAGTGGGGGACGATGCCAACCCCAGCCGCAAGGCGATGATGAAATTCTCGCTTGCAACTTTCATCAGATAACTGAGACCAGGCCACTTTAGGTTGGAATGGGGTCCTGGGTGTACACCCACCACCGGAGCGGAAGAATGGCAGGCGCATCTTACAGATGACAAGTCGATGGTCAGTGGGCAAGATCAGCTCCACGGTAGGTCCTGGTGTCAAGGACATGGGCTCCGCATCCGCTGTTCCATCACGATGCAGTCCAGCAAATGTTCTTGCTTGGACCCGGCATGCATCCATGATGTTGTGTGGATGCGCCGATGCTGGAACAGCGTGTTGGTAATTACAAGCCCATGGGCTGCACTGCACAAAAATCTAGCAGCCTCCTACCGTTGTTATTGAGCTGATCTGGCCCATGTCCTCCAATCACTCCAGACCAGGTGCCAGCATCATGACCAACTCGGGCATTGAAGTCACCCAACAAGATGACTCTATCCCGAGGGGCCACTTTAGCCAGCACCTGTGACAGGAGGTCATAGAAGGCATCTGACTCATCGGCTTTGCCTGCATCCCTCCACAGATGTTCGTCTTCTGAGTGGGGGCATAAGTAACCACGACCACCACTCCTCGCCTCCGGTTGATGGAAGGCGAGCCACAAGCTAGACCTGGGGCTTACAGCTTCCCACACCTCACCGCCACGCTCCTCACGCCCCCTTCATTCTTTTGTTCATGAAGAGGCCACACCCTGTTGTTTGCAGTCTGCTGCCCCGAGTAGAGGACTGATCCACCCCTCATGGTGGCAGGAGCCAGAGCCGGTCCACCGGACCTCCTGAATGCCACACGAGATCCAGGCGGTACCGGTCCAGCTCCCTACAGAGCAGTGGCAGCCTCTCCTCCGCAGTGAGCGTTCGAACATTCCACATGGCCACACGAAGTGGCTTTTCCTTGTTTCTGGAGGAGCCCCGAGGGTAGAGATTCAATCTCCTGGCTCCACCAATTGGGGTTTGGCCAGGAGACGTCATAGACGCCTGTCCCCCCGGGGCCTCCGGCACAAGCTTATTAATTAGATATTTTAGACGTGGTTTAGTGGTAATTTATTGAAGGTGGAGGGGTTACCAGCCCCTCGCACCCGCCCAGAGGCCCTGTTTAGCCCCTGTGGTGGTCACGACAGAGTTGCCCGTCCGGCACCACTCTCACACTCACTCACTCACCTGCCCACTCACACACACACTCACACTCAGTTCACCGGCCCCACCCACTCACCCAGCCACTCAATCACACAAACACATGTCACCCACTTGCCCGCCCCACTCACCTACCCACTCTTGTAGACTCGCCACAGAGATCATCTCAATTCACCCACTCACTCACCCACTCACCCACCCACTCACTCACTCACTCACCCACCCATCCACTCACTCACCCACTCACTCACTCACCCACCCAACCACTCACCCACCCAACCACTCACACACTCACCCACCCACTCAACACCCACCCACACAACCACTCAACCAACCACTCACCCACCCAACCAACCACTCACCCACCTACTCACTTCACCCACCAACCCACTCCCTCACCCACCCATCCACCCACTCACTCACTCACTCACCCACTCACTCACTCACCCCACTCACCCACCCACTCACTTACTCACTTCACCCACTCACCCACCCATCCACTCACCCACTCACTCACTCACCCACCCAACCACTCACCCACCCCAACCACTCACACACTCACCCACTCACCCACTCAACCACCCACCCACCCACCCAACCACTCAACCAACCACTCACCCACCCAACCAACCACTCACCCACCTACTCACTCACCCACCAACCCACTCCCTCACCCACCCATCCACCCACTCACTCACTCACCCACCCAACCACTCACTCACTCACCCACCCACCCACTCACTCACCCATCCACCTACTCACTCACCCACCAACCCACCCACTCACTCAATCACTCACTCACTCACTAACTCACCCACCCAACCACTCACCCACCCAACCACTCACACACTCACCCCCCCACCCACTCAACCACCCACCCACCCAACCAACCACTCACCCACCCAACCAACCACTCACCCACCTACTCACCCACCAACCCACTCGTTCACCCACCCATCCACCCACTCACTCACTCACTCCACCCAACCACTCACTCACTCACCCACCCACCCACTCACTCACCCATCCACCTACTCACTCACCCACCAACCCACCCACTCACTCAATCACTCACCCACTCACTCACTCACTCACCCACCCACCCACCCACCAACCCACCCACCCACTCACCCACCCACCCACCCCACCCCACTGACCCTGAGCGGGTTCTCGTTGAGGTATGGAGGCTCTCCCTCCACCATCTCGATGGCCCATGATGCCCAGGCTCCAGACGTCCACCTTGGCCCGTAGGCCTTGCGTGTCACCACCTCGGGCGCCATCCAGTAGGGGGTGCCAACCATGGTGCTGCGCTTGCTCTGCTCCGGCGTGATCTGGGCGCAGAAGCCAAAGTCCGCTGCTTCGCACGGACACACACACACAGACACACACACAGACACACACACAGACACACACACACAGACACACACACAGACACACACACAGACACACACACACACAGACACACACACACAGACACACACACACAGACACACACACACACAGACACAGACACACACACAGACACACAGACACACACACAGACACACAGACACACACACACACAGACACACACACACACACACGCAGACACACACACACACACACAGACACACATAGACACACACACAGACACACACACGCACAGACACACACGCATAGACACACGCACACGCACAGACACACACACGCACAGACACACACACGCACAGACACACACAGAAACACACACGCACGGGCACGTACAGACATTACACACACACGGGCACGCACGGGCACACACTCGCACGGATACGCACACGCACGGACACACACACGCACAGACACACACACGCACGGACACACACGCACACACGGGCACACACGCACGCACAGACACACACACGCACGCACAGACACACACGCACGGACACACACGCACGCACGGGCATGCACGCAAGGGCACGCACGGGCACACACTCGCACGGATATACACACGCCACGGACACACGCACAGACACACACACGCACAGACACACACACACACACAGACAGACACACACACACAGACACACACCCACGCACAGACACACACACACGCACAGACACACACACAGACACACACACGCACAGACACACACACACAGACACACACACACGCACAGACACACACACAGACACACACACGCACAGACACACACACACACACAGACACACACACACGCACAGACACACACACGCACAGACACACACACACACACAGACACACACACACGCACAGACACACACGCACAGACACACGCCACACACGTTGTGGTTATCATTGTCGTTGTGATTGTCGTTATCGTCGTGGTTACCGCTGCTACGGTAACAGCACGGCCCAGCACGGTTCAGATGCGGCAGTGGGAAAAATAACCAAGTGGGTTGTGGGACGGGGAGGGGGTGATGGTGGGGGGGTGATGGTGGGGGGGTGATGGTGGGGGGTGAGGTTGGGGTGATGATTGGGTGGGAGGGTGATGGTGGGGTGGGGAGTGATGATGGTGGGGGGTGATGGTGGGGGGGTGATGGTGGGGGGGGTTGATGGTGGGGGGGTGATGGTGGGGTGATGGTGGGGTGATGGTGGGGGGTGATGGTGGGTGGGGTGATGGTGGGGGGTGATGGTGGGGGGGTGATGATGGGGTGGGGTGATGGTGTGGGGGTGATGGTGGGGGGGTGATGATGGGGTGGGGTGATGGTGGGGGGGTGATGGTGGTGTGATGATTGGGTGGGGGGGTGATGGTGGGGTGGGGGAGTGATGATGGTTGGGGGGGTGATGGTGGGGGGGTGATGGTGGGGGGGTGATGGTGGGGGGGTGATGGTGGGGTGATGGTGGGGTGATGGTGGGGGGTGATGGTGGGTGGGGTGATGGTGGGGGGTGATGGTGGGGGGGTGATGGTGGGGGGGTGATGGTGGGGGGGTGATGGTGGGGGGGTGATGGTGGGGGGTGATGGTGGGGGGGTGATGGTTGGGGGGTGGGGGGTGATGGTGGGGGGGGTGATGATGGGGTGGGGTGATGGTGGGGGGGTGATGGTGGGGGTGATGGTGGGGGGGTGATGGTGGGGGGGTGATGATGGGGTGGGGTGATGGTGGGGGGGGTGATGGTGGGGGGTGATGGTGGGGGAGGTGATGGTGGGGGGGTGATGGTGGGATGATGGTGGGGGGGGTGATGGTGGGGGGGTGATGGTGGGGTGATGGTGGGGGGTGGTGGTGGGGGGTGTGATGTGGGTGGGTGATGGTGGGGGGTGATGGGGGGGGGTGATGGTGGGGGAGGTGATGGTGGGGGGTGATGGTGGGCTGATGGTGGGGGGGGTGATGGTGGGGGGGTGATGGTGGGGGGTGATGGTGGGTGGGGTGTGATGGTGGGGGGTGATGGTGGGGGGGGTGATGGTGGGGGGTGTATGATGGGGTGGGGTGATGGTGGGGGGTGATGGTGGGGGTGATGGTGGGGGGTGATGGTGGGGTGGGGGGTGATGGTGGGTGGGGTGATGGTGGGGGGTGACAGTGGGGGGTGATGGTGGAGGGGTGATGGTGGGGGGGTGATGATGGGGTGGGGTGATGGTGGGGGGTGATGGTGAGGGGGTGATGGTGGGTGATGATTGGGTGGGGGGGTGATGGTGGGGTGGAGGGTGATGGTGGGGGGGTGATGGTGGGGGTGAGGGGGGGGGGTGTGTGGGGGGTGATGGTGGGGTGGAGGGTGATGGTGGGTGGGGTGATGGTGGGGGGTGATGGTGGGGGGGTGATGGTGGGGTGATGGTGGGGGTGATGGTGGGGGGGTGATGGTGGGGGGTGATGGGGTGGGGGGGTGATGGTGGGTGGGGTGATGGTGGGGGGGTGATGGTGGGGTGATGGTGGGGGGTGATGGTGGGGGGGTGATGGTGGGGTGATGGTGGGGGGGTGATGGTGGGGGGGTGATGGTGGGGGTGATGGTGGGGGGGTGATGGTGAGGTGGGGGGTTGATGGTGGGGGGGGTGATGGTGGCTGGGGTGATGGTGGGGGGTGATGGTGGGGGGGTGATGGTGGGGGGGGTGATGGTGGGGTGATGGTGGGGGGGGTGATGGTGGGGGTGATGGTGGGGTGATGGTGGGGGGTGATGGTGGGGTGATTGGTGGGGGGGTGATGGGGGGGTGATGGTGAGGTGGGGTGTGTATGGTGGGGGGGTTGAGGTGGGGGGGTGATGGTGGGGTGATGGTGGGGGGTGATGGTGGGTGGGGTGATGGTGGTGGGGTGATGGTGGGGTGATGGTGGGGGGGTGATGGTGGGGTTGATGGTGGGGGGGTGATGGTGGGGGTGGTGATGGTGGGTGGGGTGGATGGTGGGGGGGTTGATGGGGGGGGGTGATGGGGGGGGGGGTGATGGTGGGGGGGTGATGTTGGGGGGGTGATGGTGGGGGGGTGATGGTGGGTGGGGTGATGGTGGGGGGGTGATGGTGGGGGGGTGATGGTGGGGGGTGATGGTGGGTGGGGTGATGGTGGGGGGGGTGATGGTGGGGTGATGGTGGGGGGTGATGGTGGGGTGATGGTGGGGGGGTGATGGTGGGGGGGTGATGGTGGGACCTTACTGAGCTTGACGGAGCCATCCAGGCCCAGGAGGATGTTGTCACTTTTGATGTCGCGATGGATCACCTGGTTGGAGTGCAGGAACTCCAGCGCCTGTAGGCACTGTGGAGTGACGCACGCACACACACACACATGCACACACGCACACACACACACACCGCACACACACACATGCACACACGCACACACACACGCACACACATGCACACACGCACACACACACACACGCACACACACGCACACACACACGCACACACGCGCGCACACACACACACACACACGCACACACACACACGCACACACGCACCACACACGCACACACATGTACACACACACGCGCACACACGTACAAAGATACAAAGATCCCCCATATAGCCTGTAACAGACTGTAGGGGCAAGTGCTGTTAGCGAGCACCTATGAAGGCCAGAACGGTACACGAGGGGGTGGGTGGCCAGTACACGCCCGACCGCCTTTGTCCTCCCCAGTGGCGATGTTTACACACCGCACCAGGTACTCATTTGAGGCTGAGTCGACCTAGGGGAGGCCCGGGACCGGTTCAGATAATCGTCACTGGTGTTGGCCGTGAGCTGGAATCGAACCCGGGTCGCCAGGTTTCATAGCGCAGCGTAGCGCTAACCACTACACTACCGCTACGCTCCCCTGCGGACGGAGGGTGACAGATGCGCGGCGTGGGCGGGCCACGTGAGGCTACGCGTGGGAGCTCTGTCTATGTGTCTCTGTGTCTCTGTCTCCTTGTCCTCTGTGTCTCTGTGTCTCTGTCTCCGTGTCTCTGTCTCCCTGTCTCTGTGTCTCTGTGTCTCTGTCTCCCTGTCCTGTGTCTCTGTGTCTCTCTCTGTCTCCCTGTCTCTGTCTCCTTGTCTCTGTGTCTCTGTCTCTGTGTCCCTGTCTCCCTGTCTCCCTGTCCTCTGTGTCTCTGTGTCTCGGTCTCCCTGTCTCTGTGTCTCTGTGTCTCTCTCTGTCTCCTGTCTCTGTCTCCTTGTCTCTGTCTCTGTGTCCCTGTCTCCCTGTCTCTGTGTCTCTGTGTCTCTGTCTCCGTGTGTCCGTGTCTCCGTGTCGCTGTCTCTGTGTCTCTGTCTCAGTGTCTCTGTCTCCGTGTCCCTGTCTCTGTGCCCCTCTGTCCCTATCTCCAGATCTCTGTGTCTCTGTTTCCGTGTCCCTGTCTCCCTGTCTCTGTGTCTCTGTCTCTGTGTCCCTGTCTCCCTGTCTCTGTGTCTCTGTGTCTCTGTCTCCCTGTCTCTGTGTCTCTGTGTCTCTCTCTGTCTCCCTGTCTCTGTCTCCTTGTCTCTGTCTCTGTGTCTCTGTCTCCCTGTCTCTGTTACTCTGTCTCCCTGTCTCCCTGTCTCTGTGTCTCTGTGTCTCTGTCTCTGTGTCCCTGTCTCCCTGTCTCTGTGTCTCTGTCTCCCTGTCTCCCCATGTCTCTGTGTCTCTGTGTCTCTGTCTCCCTGTCTCTGTGTCTCTGTCTCCCTGTCTCTGTCTCCTTGTCTCTGTGTCTCTGTGTCTCTGTCTCCCTGTCTCCCTGTCTCTGTGTCTCTGTGTCTCTGTCTCCCTGTCTCTGTGTCTCTGTCTCCCTGTCTCTGTCTCCTTGTCTCTGTCTCCCTGTCTCTGTCTCCTTGTCTCTGTGTCTCTGTGTCTCTGTCTCTGTGTCTCTGTCTCCCTGTCTCCCTGTCTCTGTGTCTCTGTGTCTCTGTCTCCCTGTCTCTGTGTCTCTGTCTCCTGTCTCTGTCTCTTGTCTCTCTGTCTCTGTGTCTCTGTCTCCCTGTCTCCCTGTCTCCCTGTCTCTGTGTCTCTGTGTCTCTGTGTCTCTGTCTCCCTGTCTCTGTGTCTCTGTCTCCCTGTCTCTGTCTCCCTGTCTCTGTCTCTGTCTCTCTGTCTCCTGTCTCCGTGTCTCCGTGTCTCTGTCTCCCTGTCTCCGTGTCTCTGTGTCTGTGTCTCTGTGTCTCTGTGTCTCTGTCCCCCGTCTCACTGTCTCTGTGTCTCTGTGTCTCTGTCTCCCTGTCTCTGTCTCTGTGTCTCTGTCTCTGTGTCTCTGTCTCCCTGTCTCTCTGTCTTTTGTCTCTGTCTCCCTGTCTCCCTGTCTCTGTGTCTCTGTCTCCCTTCTCGTGTCTCCGTGTCTCCGTGTCTCCGTGTCTCTGTCTCCCTGTCTCTGTGTCTCTGTGTCTCTGTCTCCCTGTCTCCGTGTCTCCGTGTCTCCGTGTCTCCGTGTCTCTGTCTCCCTGTCTCTGTCTCTGTGTCTCTGTCTCTGTGTCTCTGTCTCTGTCTCCCTGTCTCTGTGTCTCTGTCTCCCTGTCTCCTTGTCTCCCTGTCTCTGTGTCTCTGTCTCCGTGTCTCCCTATCTCTGTCTCCCTGTCTCCCTGTCTCTGTCTCCCTGTCTCCCTGTCTCTGTGTCTCCGTGTCTCTGTCTCCCTGTCTCCCTGTCTCCCTGTCTCTGTCTCTGTGTCTCTGTCTCCCTGTCTCTGTCTCCCTGTCTCTCTGTCTCCTGTGTCTCCGTGTCTCCGTGTCCTCTGTCTCCCTGTCCCTGTCTCTGTCTCCCTGTGTCTGTCTCCCTGTCTCCCTGTCTCTGTGTCCTCCGTGTCTCTGTCTCCCTGTCTCCCTGTCTCCCTGTCTCTGTCTCTGTGTCTCTGTCTCCCTGTCTCCCTGTCTCTCTGTCTCCGTGTCTCCGTGTCTCCGTGTCTCTGTCTCCCTGTCTCTGTCTCCCTGTGTCTCTGTCTCCCTGTCTCCCTGTCTCTGTGTCTCCGTGTCTCTGTCTCCCTGTCTCCCTGTCTCCCTGTCTCTGTGTCTCTGTCTCCCTGTCTCTGTCTCCCTGTCTCTCTGTCTCCGTGTCTCCGTGTCTCCGTGTCTCTGTCTCCCTGTCCCTGTCTCTGTCTCCCTGTGTCTCTGTCTCCCTGTCTCCCTGTCTCTGTGTCTCCCTGTCTCTGTCTCCCTGTCTCTGTCTCCCTGTGTCTCTGTCTCCCTGTCTCTGTGTCTCCCTGTCTCTGTCTCCCTGTCCTCTGTCTCCCTGTGTCTCTGTCTCCCTGTCTCCCTGTCTCTGTAAACCCTGTTGGTACCTCGCGACAGACAGCGGCGATCTGACCCTCGTCCATGCACGTTTCCGTGACGACGTCGGTCAGCGAGCGCCGGGGAGGTACTCCATGACGACCACAACTCCTCGCCAACCAGGTAGCTAGGGGAGGACGTCACAACGGGGACCCGGCCGGTATCCGTGGCAACCGGTTACGCGGTAGCTATGACGACCGGGCAACTAGGCTACACGGCAACCGGGCAACTAAGGCATTCAGATAATAGGAGGCGAAGCGTCTGTGCGAGTTGGTCGCCGTAGAAACGAGGTGATAGCAGTCGTAACAGCTGGGTCAGTGGCATCCATGGCAACCGGGTAACTAGGAGGCATGGCAACCGGGTAACTAGGAGGCATGGCAACCAGGTAACTAGGAGGCATGGCACCTGGGTGAGTGGTATTCATGGCAACCAGGTAACTAGGAGGCATGGCAACCAGGTAACTAGGAGGCATAGGCAACCAGGTAACTAGGAGGCATGGCAACCAGGTAAACTAGGAGGCATGGCAACCAGGTAACTAGGAGGCATGGCAACCAGGTAACTAGGAGGCATGGCAACCAGGTAACTAGGAGGCCAAGGCAACCAGGGTAACTAGGAGGCATGGCAACCAGGTAACTAGGAGGCATGGCAACCAGGTAACTAGGAGGCAAGGCAACCAGGTAACTAGGAGGCATGGCACCCAGTGTAACTAGGAGGCATGGCAACCAGGTAACTAGGAGGCATGGCAGCCAGGTAACTAGGAGGCATGGCAACCAGGTAACTAGGAGGCATGGCAACCGGGTAACTAGGAGGCAAGGCAACCAGGTAACTAGGAGGCATGGCAACCAGGTAACTAGGAGGCAAGGCAACAGGTAACTAGGAGGCATGGCAACCAGGTAACTAGGAGGCATGGCAACCAGGCAACGAGGAGGCAGGGCAACCAGGTAACATAGGAGGCCTGGCAACCAAGTAACTAGGAGGCAGGCAACAGGTAACTAGGAGGCATTGGCAACCAGGTAACTAGGAGGCATGAACCAGGTAACTAGGAGGCATGGCAACCGGGTAACTAGGAGGCATGGCAACCGGGTAACTAGGAGGCATAGGCAACCAGGTAACTAGGAGGCATGGCAACCAGGTAACTAGGAGGCATGGCAACAGGTAACTAGGAGGCATGGCAACCCAGGTAACTAGGAGGCCTGGCAACCAGGTAACTAGGAGGCATGGCAACGGGTAACTAGGAGGCATGGCAACAGGTAACTAGGAGGCATGGCAACACGGTAACTAGGAGGCAATGGCAACCAGGTAACTAGGAGGCATGGCAACCAGGTAACTAGGAGGCATGGCAACCAGGTAACTAGGAGGCATGGCAGCCAGTAACTAGGAGGCATGTCAACCAGGTAACTAGGAGGCATGGCAACCGGGTAACTAGGAGGCAAGGCAACCAGGTAACTAGGAGGCATGGCAACCAGGGTAACTAGGAGGCATGGCAACCAGGTAACTAGGAGTGCATGGCAACCAGGTAACTAGAGGCATGGCAACCAGGCAACGAGGAGGCAGGGCAACCAGGTAACTAGGAGGCATGGCAACAAGGTAACTAGGAGGCAAGGCAACCAGGTAACTAGGAGGCATGGCAACCAGGCAACGAGGAGGCAGGGCAACCATGTAACTAGGAGGCATGGCAACCGGGTAACTAGGAGGCATGGCAACCGGGTAACTAGGAGGCATGGCAACCAGGTAACTAGGAGCATGGCAACCAGGTAACTAGGAGGCATGGCAACCAGGTAACTAGGAGGCATGGCAACCAGGTAACTAGGAGGCATGGCAACCAGGTAACTAGGAGGCATGGCAACCGGGTAACTAGGAGGCATGGCAACCAGGTAACTAGGAGGCATGGCAACCAGGTAACTAGGAGGCATGGGCAACCAGGTAACTAGGAGGCATGCAACCAGGTAACTAGGAGGCATGGCAACCAGGTAACTAGGAGGCATGGCAACCAGGTAACTAGGAGGCATGGCAACCAGGTAACTAGGAGGCATGGCAACCAGGTAACTAGGAGGCATGGCAACCGGGTAACTAGGAGCATGGCATACCAGGTAACTAGGAGGCATGGCAACCAGGGTAACTAGGAGGCATGGCAACCTGGGTAACTAGGAGGCATGGCAACCAGGTAACTAGGAGGCATGGCAACCAGGTAACTAGGAGCAAGGCAACCAGGTAACTAGGAGGCATGGCAACCAGGTAACTAGGAGGCATGGCAACCAGGCAACGAGGAGGCAGGACAACCAGGTAACTAGGAGACATGGCAACCAGGTAACTAGGAGGCATGGCAACCAGGTAACTAGGAGGCATGGCAACCAGGTAACTAGGAGGCATGGCAACCAGGTAACTAGGAGGCATGGCAACCGGGTAACTAGGAGGCATGGCAACCGGGTAACTAGGAGGCATGGCAACCAGGTAACTAGGAGGCATGGCAACCAGGTAACTAGGAGGCATGGCAACCAGGTAACTAGGAGGCATGGCAACCAGGTAACTAGGAGGCATCGCAACCAGGTAACTAGGAGGCATGGCAACCAGGTAACTAGGAGGCATGGCAACCGGGTAACTAGGAGGCATGGCAACCAGGTAACTAGAAGCCAAGGCAACCAGATAACTAGGAGGCATGGCAACCAGGTAACTAGAAGCCAAGGCAACCAGGTAACTAGGAGGCATGGCAACCAGGTAACTAGGAGGCATGGCAACCGGGTATCTAGGAGGCAAGGCAACCAGGTAACTAGGAGGCATGGCAACCAGGTAACTAGGAGGCATGGCAACCAGGTAACTAGGAGGCATGGCAACCAGGTAACTAGGAGGCATGGCAACCAGGTAACTAGGAGTCATGGCAACCAAGTAACTAGGAGGCAAGGCAACCAGGTAACTAGGGGGCATGGCAACCAGGTAACTAGGAGGCATGGCAACCAGGTAACTAGGAGGCATGGCAACCAGGTAACTAGGAGGCAAGGCAACCAGGTAACTAGGAGGCATGGCAACCAGGTAAACTAGGAGGCATGGCAACCAGGTAACTAGGAGGCATGGCAACCAGGTACTAGGAGGCATGGCAACCAGGTACTAGGAGGCATGGCAACCAGGTAACTAGGAGGCATGGCAACCAGGTAACTAGGAGGCATGGCAACCTGGTATCTAGGAGGCATGGCAACCAGGTAACTAGGAGGCATGGCAACCAGATAACTAGGAGGCATGGCAACCAGGTAACTAGGAGGCATGGCAACCAGGTAACTAGGAGGCCATGGCAACCAGGTAACTAGGAGGCATGGCAACCAGGTAACTAGGAGGCATGGCAACCAGGTAACTAGGTAGGCATGGCAACCAGGTAACTAGGAGGCAAGGCAACAGGTAACTAGGAGGCAAGGCAACCAGGTAACTAGGAGGCATGGCAACCAGGTAACTAGGAGGCAAGGCACCAGGTTAACTAGGAGGCATGGCAACCAGGTAACTAGGAGGCATGGCAAACCAGGTTACTAGGAGGAATGGCAACCGGGGTAACTAGGAGGCATAGCAACCTGGTAACTAGGAGGCATGGCAACCAGTTAACTAGGAGGCATGGCAACCAGGTATCTAGGAGGCATGGCAACCAGGTAACTAGGGAGGCCATGGCAATCCGGGTAACTAGGAGGCATGGCAACCAGGTAACTAGGAGGCATGGCAACCGGGTAACTAGGAGGCATGGCAACCAGGTAACTAGAGGCATGGCAACCAGGTAACTAGGAGGCATGGCAACCAGGTAACTAGGAGGCATGGCAAACCAGGTAACTAGGAGGCATGGCAACCAGGTAACTAGGAGGCATGGCAACCAGGTAACTAGGAGGCATGGCAACCAGGTAACTAGGAGGCATGGCAACCAGGTAACTAGGAGGCATGGCAACCAGGTAACTAGGAGTGCAAGGCAACCAGGTAACTAGAGGCATGGCAACCAGGTAACTAGGAGGCATGGCAAGCCAGGTAACTAGGAGGCAACGGCAACCAGGTAACTAGGAGGCATGGCAACCAGGTCATGATGACGCCCACCCGCCCCACCGCACCTGTCCAGGTAGTTGACGATGTTGGGGTTTCTTGTTCTCGTCTCATCACCAGGATCTCGTGATGATCAGCTCCTTCTTGGGCTGCTGCCTGTAGGTTCATCTGCTTGATAGCCACCTGGGGGGTCATGGAGGTCACGTGGGGTCAGGGGTCAAGCGTGCAACTGCCGCCCCCCTATCCCCCTTGCGCAACCCCCCGCCCGCCCGCCCCCCTTGCCCCCCACCTCCCCCCGTGCCCCACCTCCCCCCCTCCCCCCCGTGCCCCCCCCGTGCCCCCCACCTCCTGCCCCGTGCCCCCTCCTCCCCCCCGTTGACCCCCCCATGACCCCCACCTCCTCCCGTGCCCCACCTCCCCCCCGTTGCCCCCTACCCCCCCCCGTGCCCCCCTCCCCCCCCCGTGCCCCCCCCGTGCCCCCACCTCCTGCCCCGTGGCGACGTCGATGGCAGTTGTAGACGGTGCCAGACGCCCTGCAGGGAACCGGAGCACACTCAACGTCAACTACTACACTAAACTAGTACTAGTTAGTACTAGTTAGTAGTACTAACTAGTACTAACTAACTAGTAACTACTTCTAGCAGTAGTTACTAGTAGCACACTCAACGTCAACAACTACAACACTAGTTAGTAGTAGGTTTAGTACTAGTTAGTACTGCTAACTAGTACTAGTACTAGTTAGTACTAGTTAGTACTACTAACTAGTACTAGTACTAGTTAGTACTACTAACTAGTACTAGTTACTAACTAGTACTAGTACTAGTTAGTACTAGTAGTACTAACTAGTACTAGTAGTAGTTAGTACTAGTTAGTAGTACTAACTAGTACTAGTACTAGTTAGTACTAGTTAGTAGTACTAACTAGTACTAGTAGTAGTTAGTACTAGTAGCACACTCAACGTCAACTACTACACTACTAGTACTAGTTAGTGTAGTAGTTAGTAGTAGTTAGTAGTAGCACACTCAACGTCAACTACTACACTAACTAGTTAGTTAGTAGTAGTTTAGTACTAGTTAGTACTACTAACTAGTACTACTAAACTACTAGTTAGTACTAGTTAGTAGTACTAACTAGTACTAACTAGTAGTTAGTGGTTACTAGTAGCACACTCAACGTCCAACAACTACACTAGTTAGTAGTAGTTAGTACTAACTACTACTAACTACTACTAGTAGTAGTTAGTAGTAGCACACTCAACGTCAACAACTACACTAGTTAGTAGTAGTTAGTACTAACTACTACTAACTACTACTAGTAGTAGTTACTAGTAGCACACTCAACGTCAACAACTACACTAGTTAGTAGTAGTTAGTACTAACTACTACTAACTACTACTAGTAGTAGTTAGTAGTAGCACACTCAACGGCAAACAACTAACACTAGTTAGTAGTAGTTAGTACTAACTACTACTAACTACTACTAGTAGTAGTTTACTAGTAGCCACTCAACGTCAACAACTACACTAGTTAGTTAGTAGTAGTTAGTTAGTACTAGTTAGTAGTACTAACTAGTACTAACTACTACTAGTAGTTAGTAGTTAGTAGTAGCACACTCAACGTCAACAACACCACTAGTTAGTAGTAGTTAATATAGTTAGTAGTACTAACTAGTACTACTACTAGTAGTTAGTACTAGTTAGTAGTAGCACACTCAACGTCAACAACTACACCACTAATTAGTACTAGTTAGTACTAGTTAGTAGTACTAACTGGTACTAACTACTACTAGTAGTAGTTACTAGTAGCACACTCAACGTCAACTACAATAATCACTAGTTAGTACTAGTTAGTAGTACTAACTAGTACTAACTAGTAGTAGTAACTAGTGGTAGTTAGTAGTAGCACACTCAACGTCAACAACAACAACACCACTAGTAGTTAGTTAGTAGTTAGTAGTACTAACTAACTACTAACTAACTACTAACTAACTACTACTAACTAGTACTGACTAACTACTACTAGTAGTAGTTAGTAGTAGCACACTCAACGTCAACAACAACACCACCACTAGTAACTAGTAGTAGTTAGTTAGTAGTACTAACTATTAACTACTACTAACTACTACTAGTAGTAGTTAGTAGTACTAACTAACTACTAACTACTACTACTAGTAGTAGTTAGTAGTAGCACACTCAACGTCAACACCACCACTAGTTAGTAGTTAGTAGTACTAACTACTACTACTAACTAACTACTAACTTCTAGTAACTACTACTAGTAGTTAGTTAGTAGTAGTAGTTAGTAGTAGCACACTCAACGTCAACAACAACACTACCACTAGTTAGTAGTTAGTTAGTAGTTAGTACTAGTTAGTAGTACTAACTAGTACTAACTACTACTAGTAGTAGTTACTAGTAGCACACTCAACGTCAACACCACCACCACCACTAGTAACTAGTAGTTAGTTAGTAGTACTAACTAACTGGTAGTACTAACTAACTACTACTAACTACTACTACTAGTAGTAGTTAGTAGTAGCACACTCAACGTCAACAACAACACCACTAGTTAGTAGTTAGCTAGTAGTAGTTAGTAGTACTAACTAACTATTAACTTACTACTACTAGTAGTAGTTAGTTACTAGTAGCACACTCAACGTCAACAACACCACCACCACTAGTTAGTAGTAGTTAGTAGTACTAACTAACTACTAGTAGTAGTTAGTAGTAGTAGTTACTAGTAGCACACTCAACGTCAACAACAACACCACTAGTAACTAACTACTAACTAACTAGTAGTACTAACTACTACTACTAGTAGTTACTAGTAGCACACTCAACGTCAACAACACCACCACCACTAGTAGTTAGTAGTTAGTAGCACTAACTACTACTAACTACTACTAACTACTACTAGTAGTTACTAGTAGCACACTCAACGTCAACAACACCACCACTAGTAGTTAGTAGTACTAACTAACTAGTAGTACTAACTACTAACTAACTACTAGTAACTACTACTAACTACTACTAGTAGTAGTTACTAGTAGCACACTCAACATCAACAACACCACCACTAGTAGTTAGTAGTACTAACTAACTAGTAGTACTAACTACTAACTACTAGTAACTACTACTAACTACTACAAGTAGTAGTTACTAGTAGCACACTCAACGTCAACAATACCACCACTAGTAGTTAGTAGTTAGTAGTACTAACTAACTAGTAGTACTAACTACTAACTACTACTAGTAGTAGTTACTAGTAGCACATTCAATGTCAACAACACCACCACTAGTAGTTAGTAGTACTAACTAACTACTAACTAACTACTACTAACTACTACTACTAGTAGTTACTAGTAGTAGTAGTTAGTAGTAGCACACTCAACGTCAACAGCACCACTACTAGTAGTTAGTAGTACTAAATAACTACTAACTAACTACTACTAACTACTACTACTAGTAGTAGTAGTTAGTAGTAGTAGCAGTTACTAGTAGCAGAGACAACGTCAACACCACCACTACCACTAGTAATAGTAACTACTAGTAGTAATACTACTACTAACTACTAGTAGTAGTTACTAGTAGCAGAGACAACGTCACCACCACAACCACCACTAGTAGTAGTACTACTACTACTAACTACTACTAGTAGTATTAGTTACTAGTAGCAGTAGTTAGTAGTAGCAGAGACAACGTCACCACCACCACCACCACTAATACTACTACTAACTACTATTACTACTACTAACTACTACTACTAACTACTACTACTAGTAGTTAGTAGTAGCAGAGACAACGTCAACACCACCAGTACTACTAGTACTACTACTAACTACTAGTAGTAGTTAGTAGTACTAGTTAGTAGTAGTTACTAGTAGTAGTTACTAGTGGCAGAGACAACGTCACCACCACCACCACCACCGCTAGTACTAACTACTAGTGGTAGTTAGTAGTAGTAGTAGTACTATTACTAACTACTACTAGTAGTAGTTAGTAGTAGCAGAGAGAACATCACCACCACTAGTATTACTAGTAGTAGTTAATAGTACTACTAACTACTACTAACTACTGCTACTAGTAGTAGTAGTAGTAGTACTACTAGTAACTACTAGTTACTAGTAGCAGAGACAACGTCACCACCACCACTGGTAGTAGTACTAACTACTACTAAACTACTACTAGTAGTAGTTACTAGTAGCAGACACACGGCGCACACTCAACGTCACCACCACCACTAACTAGCTACTAGCTACTACTAGTACTAGCTACTAGTACTAGCTACTACGATTTTCATCACCACATCACCACGATGATCACCATCACCACGATGATTAGCTACTACTAGTAGTAGCTAGTAGCTACTAGTAATACTACTAGCTACTAGTGCAACTAGTACTACTACTACTAGCTACTACTAGTACTACTAGCTACTAGTAATACTACTAGCTACTACTAGTACTACTACCAGTAGTAAGTAGTACTAGTTACTACTAGCTACGAGTACTACTACTACTAGTAAGTAGTACTCGTTACTAATAACTAGTAGTAGTACTCGTTACTACTTACTAGTAGTAGTACTCGTTACTACTTACTACTAGTAACTAGTAGTAGTAGCAGTACTAGTAGTATTACGAGTCATACTAGTCATATTAGTTACTACTAGTAGAAGTATTATCAGTAGCATGAGTAGTAGTAGCGGCAGCAGTAGTAGTAGTAGCAGTACTAGTAGTATTACTAGTAGCGGTAGTATTAGTGGTACTTGTGGTGCTAGTAGTTGGAGCATGATCACGATCATCATCATCGTGGTGATGGTGATCATCATGGTGGTGATCATCGTGGTGATGATGATTGTGGTGATGTGGTGATGATGACCGTGGTGATGATCATCGTAGTGATGTGGTGATGATGATCGTGGAGATGTGGTGATGATCATCGTGGTGATGTGGTGGTGATGATCGTGGAGATGTGGTGATGATCGTGAGCGGCAGTGGTGGTGCCGGAGCTCACCCCTGGCCGATCTTCTCGAAGCGTGTGTACTTCTTCTTGGGGTCGCCGATCGTCACGATGGTTCCTGCACGCACACACGGACACACACACAGACACACACACACGGACACACACACAGACACACACACACAGACACACACACAGACACACACACAGACACACACATAGACACACATAGACACACACACACAGACACATAGACACACACACAGATACACATAGACACACACACAGACACACAGACACACACAGACACACACATAGACACACATAGACACACACACACATGGACACACATGGACACACACACACGAACACGCGGACACACAGACACACACGGACACACACGGACACACACGGACACAGACACACGGGGACACACAGGGATACACGGACACACACAGACATGGACACACACACAGACACACGGACACAAAGTCAATGACAAAGATCCCCGTGTAGCCTGTAACAGACTGTAGGGGCAAGTGTTGTTAGCGAGCACCTATGAAGGCCGGCACTGTGGTACAACGAGGGGGTGGGTGGCCAGCACCACGCCCGGCCGCCTTTGTCTCCCCAGTGGCGATGTTTACTACACACCGCACCAGGTACTCATTTGAGGCCGAGTCGACCTAGGGGAGGCCCCAGGACCGGTTCAGAGAATCGTCACTGACGGTGTTGCTGGTGGCTGTGAGCGGGAATCAAACTCAGGTCTCTGACACAACTATGAGTAGTACTGGTACTAGTAGTACTGGTACTAGTAGTAGTAATACTAGTACTAGTAGTACTAGTAATACTAGTACTAGTATTACTAGTACTACTATTACTACCACTACTAGTGCCACTCCTAGTACTACTACCACTACTACTACCACTACCACGACTACCACTACTAGCACTATTACTACTAGCACCAGTACTAATAGTACTACTAGTAGTACTACTAGTACCAGTACTAATACTACCACTCCTACTAGCACCAGTACTAATAGTACTACTAGTACCAGTACTAATAGTACTACTAGTAGTACTACTAGTACCAGTACTAATACTACCACTCCTACTAGCACCAGTACTAATAGTACTACTAGTACCAGTACTAATAGTACTACTAGTACCAGTACTATTACTACCACTACTAGTAGCACGAGCACCAGTACTAATAGTACTACTAGTACCAGTACTATTACTACCGCTACTAGTGCCACTCCTACTACTACCAGTACTATTACTACTAGTAACAGTACTATTACTACTAGTACCAGTACTATTAGTAGTAGTACCAGTACTATTACTAGTAGTACCAGTACTATTACTCTGTGTGTGTGCTACTCACGCAGCTTCTCCAGTATCTCCTCATCCGTCATCTTGTTCCTGTAGTACCAGTACTATTACTAGTAGTACCAGTACTATTACTAGTAGTACCAGTACTATTACTAGTAGTACCAGTACTATTACTCTGTGTGTGCTACTCACGCAGCTTCTCCAGTATCTCCTCATCCGTCATCTTGTTCCTGTAGTACCAGTACTATTACTAGTAGTACCAGTACTATTACTAGTAGTACCAGTACTATTACTAGTAGTACCAGTACTATTACTACTAGTACCAGTACTATTACTAGTAGTACCAGTACTATTACTAGTAGTACCAGTACTATTACTCTGTGTGTGTGTGCTACTCGCGCAGCTTCTCCAGTATCTCCTCATCCGTCATCTTGTTCCTGTAGTACCAGTACTATTACTACTAGTACCAGTACTATTACTAGTAGTACCAGTACTATTACTAGTAGTACCAGTACTATTACTCTGTGTGTGTGTGCTACTCACGCAGCTTCTCCAGTATCTCCTCATCCGTCATCTTGTTCCTGTAGTACCAGTACTATTACTAGTAGTACCAGTACTATTACTAGTAGTACCAGTACTATTACTAGTAGTACCAGTACTATTACTCTGTGTGTGTGCTACTCACGCAGCTTCTCCAGTATCTCCTCATCCGTCATCTTGTTCCTGTAGTACCAGTACTATTACTAGTAGTACCAGTACTATTACTAGTAGTACCAGTACTATTACTAGTAGTACCAGTACTATTACTCTGTGTGTGTGCTACTCACGCAGCTTCTCCAGTATCTCCTCATCCGTCATCTTGTTCCTGTAGTACCAGTACTATTACTAGTAGTACCAGTACTATTACTAGTAGTACCAGTACTATTACTAGTAGTACCAGTACTATTACTCTGTGTGTGTGCTACTCACGCAGCTTCTCCAGTATCTCCTCATCCGTCATCTTGTTCCTGTAGTACCAGTACTATTACAAGTAGTACCAGTACTATTACTAGTAGTACCAGTACTATTACTAGTAGTACCAGTACTATTACTCTGTGTGTGCTACTCACGCAGCTTCTCCAGTATCTCCTCATCCGTCATCTTGTTCCTGTAGTACCAGTACTATTACTAGTAGTACCAGTACTATTACTAGTAGTACCAGTACTATTACTAGTAGTACCAGTACTATTACTCTGTGTGTGTGCGCTACTCACGCAGCTTCTCCAGTATCTCCTCATCCGTCATCTTGTTCTTGCGCCGCTGGCGATTGTCGTTCGGGGTCCCCACCGTCGCCGTGGCGACCGTCGCCGTGGCGACCGTCGCCGGGGCGGCCGTCGCCGGGGCGGCCGCCGCCGCCGCCGCCGACGGGAACGGCCTCGGCGACGTCGGCGTGGGCGACGGGGTCGGGCTGTCCGTCGGCGGGGTCATCGCCATGGAGACCGCCTCCTTCGGCTGCGCGGGGCGGCCGTCCCGGCGGAGGCGGCGGTTGTCACGGCGACGGGGAGGGCCGTCCCCGCGTTGACTGGCTGCTGCTGCTGCTGCTGCTGATGATGATGCTGATGATGATGCTGCTGCTGCTGCTGCTGGCTCCGGCTTACAGGCTCCAGCACCGAGCGGGTGTAGATCTGGCGCACAAGGACACGGACGAGCAAGGCGTGGTAGCGCAACCGCGGAGGAGCGCGCCCCGCCGGCGAGGAGGGCGCGGTGGGCAGGGCGGAGGAACCGGGCCGAGGGTCGCGGGGGGCCGTGCCTGGAGGCCCCCCCCCCGGACCGCTGCTCTGGCACAGCGGTCCCCCAACATGTTTGGCGGCACCGGCGACCGGTGTGTGGAGGGGGGGGGGGGAGGGGTTCATCGTTGGGTCTTCCCCCCCCCCCCCACCCCCGTTTCCCAAGAAGCTCTCGGAGGCGACGTTCGTTTTTACTTTTCCTTTCAGTCACTTTGGCTCCTGGGGGTTGTCGGCTTGCGGGCTTCACACCGACACCGCCCGCGGCTGAGACAGCGAGGCGGGGGGGGGCCACGCGTGCCGACTCGCCGCTCGCACCTCCCCGGGGGGCTTGGGGACCGGAGCTAGGCCACGCCGGGAGCATAAAAGGAAGCCGAGAGCGGCGGGGACGGGGCTCAGGGCTGCCGGATCTGGGAGCGGACTCGTCGCCGTCGCCGCTGAACGACGCCCCCCCAGCCCCCGGCCCCCGGCCCCCGCTAGGCGTTGCGCTATGACGGAAGAGCGGTCAGAGTCAGGTGGGGGGGGGGCGGGCGTTGTGTGCAGGCGAGGCTGAGCTACTGCGGGGAGAGTGCCCGGACGAGACCATGAAAGCTGTCGATGAAGAACGCCCCTAGAAGAACCCTGATGGATCGTTGACACCACGCGCGCGCGTGTGTGTGTGTGTGTGTGGGACTTCTTTCGCGCCGTACGTAGCCAACCGCGCTGTGTGTGTACGTGTGTGTCTTTAACTTGTGTGTACGTGTGAGACGAACTTCTTTCGCGCCGTACGTAGCCAACCGTGCCGTGCTATGTGTTGAACTTTGTGTGTCTTTAACCTCTTTCGCACCGTAACTAGCCAACCGCGCTGTGTGTACGAGTGTCTTAACGTCTTTCGCACCGTAACTAGCCAAGTGTTGTGTGTGTGTGTCTTTAACGTCTTTCACACCGTAACTAGCCAACCGTGCTGTGTGTACGAGTGTCTTTAACTTCTTTCACACCGTAACTAGCCAACCGTGCTGTGTGTGTGTGTCTTTAACGTCTTTCACATTGTAACTAGCCAACCGTGCTGTGTGTACGTGTGTGTCTTTAACTTCTTTCACACTGTAACTAGCCAACCGTGCTCTGTGTGTACAAGTGTCTTTAACTTCTTTTGCACCGTACGTAGCCAACCGTGCTGTGTGTGTCTTTAACGTCTTTCGCACCGTAAGTAGCCAACCGTGTTGTGTGTACGTGTGTCTTTAACGTCTTTCACACCGTACGTAGCCAACCGTGTTGTGTGTACGTGTGTCTTTAACTTCTTTCACACCGTAAGTAGCCAACCGTGCTGTGTGTGTGTCTTTAACGTCTTTCACACCGTAAGTAGCCAACCGTGCTGTGTGTGTGTGTGTCTTTAACGTCTTTCACACCGTAACTAGCCAACCGTGCTGTTTGTGTGTCTTTAACGTCTTTCACACCGTAAGTAGCCAACCGTGCTGTGTGTACGAGTGTCTTTAACGTCTTTCGCACAGTACGTAGCCAACCGTGCTGTGTGTGTGTGTCTTTAACGTCTTTCACACCGTAAGTAGCCAACCGTGTTGTGTGTGTGTGTCTTTAACGTCTTTCACACCGTAAGTAGCCAACCGTGCCGTGTGTGTGTGTCTTTAACGTCTTTCACACCGTAAGTAGCCAACCGCGCTGTGTGTACGAGTGTCTTTAACGTCTTTCACACCGTAAGTAGCCAACCGTGTTGTGTGTGTGTGTCTTTAACGTCTTTCACACCGTACGTAGCCAACCGTGTTGTGTGTGTGTGTGTCTTTAACGTCTTTCACACTGTACGTAGCCAACCGTGCCGTGTGTGTGTGCGTGTTGAACTTATTTCGCACCGTACGTAGCCACCCACGCCAATCGGTTAACATAGGGTAAAGGAGCAGCCCCTGCAAGTGCTTGCTCACGTAAAATTATTCCCAAAGGTCTCTGTCGAGACAAAGATCCCCCCCCCCCCCGTGTCGCCTTGGGCGAGTGGTGTTAGCAAGGGGGTGACGATGTTTACTAAGCTACACCGCTACACCGGGCACTCATCTGAGGCTGAGTCGACCTAGGGGGAGGCCCCAGGACCGGGTCAGAGAATCGTCACTGACGGTGTTGGTGGCGCTGAGGGGGAATCCCCCCACTGGGGAGCAGGTGGCCATCGTCAGGGGTCGGGATCGAACCCACGACCTCCTGTACTCCAGGCGAGGTCGTCAACATCTCGGCAAATACAGGTGTCGTCAGGGGTCAGGGTCGAACCCACGACCTCCCGCGTGCCAAGCGAGGTCGTCAACATCTCGGCAAATACAGGCGACGTCAGGGGTTGGGGTCGAACCCACGACCTCCTGTACTCCGGGCGAGGTCGTTAACATCTCTGTCAAATACAGGCGTCGTCAGGGGTCGGGATCGAACCCACGTCCCCCGCGTACCGGGAGAGGTCGTCAACATCTCGTGGCAATCAGCGGTCGCCCGCTCACCGATTTCGTGTGCTCGGGCCGAGGAGCGATGGCCGGAGGCGGGCTGTCGTCATCCTCGTCCTCCTCTCCTCCTCCTCGTCCTCCTCCTCCTCCTCCTCGTCCTCCTCCTCGTCGTCGTCGTCGTCGTCCGAGTCTTCATCCTCGGAGCAGGGCGGCGCCGGCGGGGGCTCCACCCACGCTTGCGGCTCTGCTGCAGCGTCGACTGCGGCTGCGGCGTTGGCAGCAGCAACAGCAGTTGTAGCAGTTGTAGTAGCAGCAGTTGTAGTAGCAGCAGTTGTAGTAGCAGTAGTAGCAGTAGCAGCAGCACCCACTCAATCGCCCATACACTCGCCCGCTCACTCGCCCGCCCAACCGGTCGCACGTTCTCCCGCTCGCTCGCCTGCTCGCCACCCACCCGCTCGCTCGCTCTCTCGCCCCGTCGCCCGCTCTCTCACCCGCTCAAACCGGTCGCACGTTCTCTTGCCCACGTGCTCGCCCACTCGCCCGCTCGCCCGCTCGCTCTCTCGCCCCGTCGCCCGCTCTCTCAACCCGCTCAACCGGTCGCACGTTCTCTCGCCCGCTCGCCGCCCGCTTGCTCGTTCTCCTACCCACTCTCTCGCCCGCTCGCCGCTCGTTCTCTCGCCAGCTCACCGGCCCGCACGCTCACCCACCCGCTCGCTCGCGCTCGCTCGTTCTCTCGCCCGCCTCGCTCTCTCACCAACTCACCCGCCCGCTCACTCGCTCGCCCGCTCGCCCGCCGCTCACTCGCCCGTCACTCGCCCGCTCTCTCGCCCACCCGCCCACTCGCTCGCCCTGGCTATACAACCATCCCACCCCCCCACTCCGGCATCCTCCGTTATCCGTGATGAGGAAGGATTTGTTTGCCCGGGGAAGCTTGTGAATAGCAAATTTGGCAGATAACGATATCAGCCTACGAAAGCTCTGTCTGTTAATTACCTTCAATAAATACACATGCCAGTTTGATCTCTCACCACGTTATCTCTCATCACTTTATCTCTCACTCGTAACTGGCTATCCTGACGCTACTACCCACACAGACTCGTAGAAAGATAAGATTTATTTTTATTTAAAGCTTTCGTGACTGCAATGATTCATCTTCTTTGGTTCTTTCGGTAAAGTCACGTAGAATGAGAATAAAATAATAAATTGATAAAATAAAATACCGCAATAATATTCTCACGACGTTTCGGCCACAACACAAGCGGCCTTCATCAGGTGAAGGGACGAGACTGTCTGGTAGGACAGCGCTGGAGTGAAAAAGCCACGTTCAGATCACGACCTTTAAGCTGAGGGTAAGAATCCACCCATTTTTTTCGCCATATAGCATGTGATATATAACGACTTATTGTTGGTAGCTTAGCTGATTGGAGAATATAGAGTTTATTGATACATTAAGGTAATTATATTTTAGTTTTTTATTGGTTCACTATATAGTACTGTGAATAGCTCAGATGTGTAGGCCTTGACTTCAACATAGCCATTTCTGTGACCAGTCACTGCTAATCACTCAGTTATTTCAATGCTAAATTCGCCTAGTTATTTCAATGCTAAATTATCCTGTTTGATTTGTACTAAGTGCCTCGGTGAATGTGTTAGGCTCTGACTTTAACATAGCTATTTCTGTGACCAGTTACAAGCTAATCACTCAGCTATTTCAATGCTAAATTCTATGCTAATTCCTTTGTCAAGGGGTGCCTCTGCGGATGTGTATGCTTTAACTTAGCTATTTCAATGCTAATTCTATGCTAATTCCTTTGTCAAGGGGTGCCTCTGCGGATGTGTATGCTTAACTTTTAACATAGCCATTTCTGTGACCAGTCACAAGCTAATCACTCAGCCATTTCAATGCTAAATTATATGCTAATTCCTTTGTCAAGGCGCTTTGTTTCCTCTCACACAGCTTAAAGGTCGTGATCTGAACGTGGCTTTTCACTCCAGCGCTGTCCTACCAGACAGTCTCGTTCCTTCACCTGATGAAGGCCACTTGTGTTGTGGCCGAAACGTCGTGAGAATATTATCGTGTTATTTTATCAATTTATTATTTTATTCTCATTCTACGTGACTTTACCGAAAGAACCAAAGAAGATTATTTTTTGTTTTTGCACTGGAGGAATCCGATGGGCCACAAAGCGTTTTTCTTGTTGTTGCTGTTGTTGTTGTTATCACAGGCGTCTAAGTCTGATGGGATGGGGATGGTCTAGTTGCACACATGTACGCATGTTATTTAGACTACGTTGGTGCTGTGAATGTCCAAATGACGGAGGCCACTTTTGTTGAGCCGTCATTTGCAGTGGCCAGGTGGCTTCTGAAAGTTTATAACTCAGCGGGGCTTCGTCTGGTATCACGGGGAATAATGGTTTAGAATTGCATTTGCGTTGATGCCTGGCCGAGCTGTTACCTCCCTTGTACTTTGCACTCCTATCGTGCGCTGGTATCGTTCGTCACGTCCTTACCCCCCGCGTGCCCACCGCACCGCCCCTACCGGACCGTCTGTGACGACAAAGAGCTTCGCAGCTCATCGGATTTCTCCGCCCCCCTCATGGCGACGGCCAGGATGCTCGCTTACTGATGAAGAGGCGATAGCACTCTCAGGGGGTGCCTTGGACGTGCTCAAATAAAGAATAGTTTACGGTTTGAAGAACTTTAAAGAATGCTAACACTTAGAAATGACATTTCGATTTAAAGCTTTCGTGACTGCAGGGATTCATATTCTTGGTTCTTTCGGCGAAGTCACCGCCACGTTAGAAGGGGAAACAATGAGATAATAAAAATATAAATCAATAAAATTATTGTAAAACAATGAAATATTATTCTTGGTTCTTTCGGTTAAAGTCACCGCCACGTTAGTAGGGGAAACAATGAAATAATAAAAATATAAAATAATAAAATTATTGTAAAACAATGAAATTATTATTCTTATTTTTTCCCCTTCTAACGTGGCGGTGACTTTAACCGAAAGAACCAAGAATAATAATTTCATTGTTTTACAATAATTTTATGTTTTATATTTTATTATTCATTGTTTCCCCTTCTAACGTGGCGGTGACTTAACCGAAAGAACCAAGAATAATAATTTTATGTTTTACAAAATTTTTATTGTTTTATATTTTATTATTTATTGTTTCCCCTTCTAACGTGGTGGTAACTTTAACCGAAAGAACCAAGAATAATAATTTTATGGTTTTACAATAATTTTATTGTTTTATATTTTTATTATTTTATTTTCCCCTTCTAACGTGGCGGTGACTTTAACCGAAAGAACCAAGAATAATAATTTTATTGTTTTACAATAATTGTATTGTTTTGTATTTTTATTATATTATTGTTTCCCCTTCTAACGTAGTGGTGACTTAACCGAAAGAACCAAGAATAATAATCTTATTGTTTTACAATAATTTTATTGTTTTGTTTTTATTATTTTATTGTTTCCCCTTCTAACGTGGCGGTGACTTTAACCGAAAGAACCAAGAATAATAATTTTATTGTTTTACAATAATGTATTGTTTTGTATTTTTATTATATTATTGTTTCCCCTTCTAACGTGGTGGTGACTTAACCGAAAGAACCAAGAATAATAATTTTATTGTTTTACAATAATTTTATTGTTTTGTATTTTTATTATTTTATTGTTTCCCTTCTAACGCGGTGGTGACTTTAACCGAAAGAACCAAAGAAAAATAATCTTATTGTTTTACAATAATTTTATTGTTTTATATTTTTATTATTTTATTGTTTCCCCTTCTAACGTGGCGGTGACTTTAACCGAAACAACCAAGAACACTTAAAAATAAGTTAATACTTTAGCGGGTTTTTGTCTGATCGGATGGGGGGGTGGTGGTGGTAGTGGCTTGCCATGTTCACCCCCTCTACACCGTTCATCATGCTAAGTCCGCCAATTAAATGCGAATTTTTTACGCTAATTCCTTTGTCAAGGCGCTCTGTTTC
The DNA here is from genome assembly GCF_010993605.1 of Petromyzon marinus. Lineage (NCBI taxonomy): Eukaryota > Metazoa > Chordata > Hyperoartia > Petromyzontiformes > Petromyzontidae > Petromyzon > Petromyzon marinus. The sequence goes on along the minus strand of NC_046138.1, from coordinate 755,443 downwards.
CTCTCACACAGCTTAAAGGGTCGCGGCCTGAGCGTGGCTCTGTTTCACTCCAGCGCTGTCCCTCCAGACGGCCTCTCGTCCCCCTTCACCCGATGAAGGCCGCTTGTGTTTTCGCCGAAACGTCGTGAGAATTTCTAGTCGTTCTACATTTCCTCCGCCCACGTGACTTTACCGAACAGAACCACAGGCGTGGATCCTCGCGGCCACGGAACGCTTCAAATCTCGAATTGGTGTGCTCAGTGTCGCGTCCGTCTGCCCTCCGTACTCGGCGCCACTCTCCCCGCTGTGTCTGTGGCCGCCTGTTGCCGTCACCCCCGCGTGCCCACCGCACCCCCACCGCGCCGTCCGTGAGGACAAAGAGCTTCGCAGCTCATCAGATTGCTCCTCCCGCGGTGCGAATGCATTGGCGGGCGCCATCGTGGCGTGGACAGAGAACCGATGGGCCCTACGTGGTGTGGTGGTGGTGGGGGTGGGGGTGGGTGGTGGGGGTGGTGGTGGTGGGGGTGGTGGTGGTGGGGGGTGGTGGGGTGGGGTGGTGGTGGTAGTGGTGGTGGTGGTGGGGTGGTGGGGGTGGGGGGTGGTGGGGGGGGGTGTGGGGGGTGGTGTGGTGGTGGTGGTGGTGTGTGGTAGTGGTGGTGGTGGTGGGGGTGGTGGTGGGGGGTGGTGGTGGTGGTGGTGGGGGGGTGGTGGTGTGGGTGGTGGTGGTGTTGGTGGTGGTGGTGGTGGTGGTGGTGGTGGTGTGGTGGTGGTGGTGGTGGTGGGGGTGGTGGTGGTGGTGGTGGTGGGGGGGGTGGTGGTGGGGGTGGTGGTGGTGGTGGGGGGGGGGGGGGTGGGGGGGGGGGCTCACCAGGCTGGAGTGGGGGGTCCTCAACTCGGCTGCCTTCTCTGCGAACGAGAAAACAAAAACCACGGGGGGGGGGGAGCGCGTGCCAGGCGCGGTGCGCGTCAACAGCGCCGTCACACATTGGGCGTTGTTAAGCGTCAACGGGGGTGATCGTCGTCGTCATGATCGCCATCGTCGTCGTCATGATCGCCATCGTCGTCGTCATGATCGCCATCGTCATTGTCGTCATCGTCATGATCGCCATCGTCGTGGTCATCGTCATCATCGCCATCGTCATCGTCGCCATCGCCATCGTCATCGTCATCATCGTCATCGTCGTCATCGTCATCGTCGTCATCGTCATCATCGTCATGATCGCCATCGTCGTGGGTCATCGTCATGATCGTCATCATCATCGTCATGATCGCCATCGTCATCGTCAGAACTACAATCATCATCGTCATCGTCATGATCGCCATCGTCATCATCAGAACCACAATCATCATCGTCATCGTCATGATCGCCATCGTCATCATCATCGTCACCATTGCCATCGTCATCGTCATGATCGCCATTATCATCGTCAGAACCACAATCATCATCGCCATTGTCGTTGTCATGATCGCTGTCGTCGTCATGATCGCCATCGTCGTCGTCATCATCGCCATTATCGTCAGAACCACAGTCATCATCGCCATTATCATCGTCAGAACCACAATCATCATCGCCATCATCATCGTCATGATCGCCATCGTCGTCGTCATGATCGCCATCGTCATTGTCATGATCGCCATCGTCATCGTCATTGTCGTCATCGTCATGATTGCCATCGTCGTGGTCATCGTCATCATCGCCATCGTCATCGTCATCATCGTCATCGTCGCCATCGCCATCGTCATCATCGTCATCGTCAATCGTCATCGTCATGATCGCCATCGTCGTGGTCATCGTCATGATCGTCATCATCATCGTCATGATCGCCATCGTCATCGTCAGAACCACAATCATCATCGTCATCATCATGATCGCCATCGTCATCATCAGAACCACAATCATCATCGTCATCGTCATGATCGCCATCGTCATCATCATCGTCACCATTGCCATCGTCATCATCGCCATCGTCATCATCGCCATCGTCATCGTCATGATCGCCATTATCATCGTCAGAACCACAATCATCATCGCCATTGTCGTCGTCATCATCGCCGTCGTCGTCATGATCGCCATCGTCGTCGTCAACATCGCCATTATCGTCAGAACCACAGTCATCATCGTCATCATCGCCATTATCATCGTCAGAACCACAATCATCATCGCCATCATCATCGTCATGATCGCCATCGCCGTCGTCATGATCGCCATCGTCATCGTCATGATCGCCATCGTCATCGTCATCGTCGTCATCATCATGATCGCCATCGTCGTGGTCATCGTCATCATCGCCATCGTCATCGTCATCATCGCCATCGCCATCATCATCATTGTCATCGTCATCGTCATCGTCGTCATCGTCATCATCGTCATGATCGCCATCGTCGTGGGTCATCGTCATGATCGTCATCGTCATCGTCATGATCGCCATCGTCATCGTCAGAACTACAATCATCATCGTCATCGTCATGATCGCCATCGTCATCATCAGAACCACAATCATCATCGTCATCGTCATGATCGCCATCGTCATCATCATCGTCACCATTGCCATCGTCATCATCGCCATCGTCATCGTCATGATCGCCATTATCATCGTCAGAACCACAATCATCATCGCCATTGTCGTTGTCATGATCGCTGTCGTCGTCATGATCGCCATCGTCGTCGTCATCATCGCCATTATCGTCAGAACCACAGTCATCATCGCCATTATCATCGTCAGAACCACAATCATCATCGCCATCATCATCGTCATGATCGCCATCGTCGTCGTCATGATCGCCATCGTCATTGTCATGATCGCCATCGTCATCGTCATTGTCGTCATCGTCATGATTGCCATCGTCGTGGTCATCGTCATCATCGCCATCGTCATCGTCATCATCGTCATCGTCGCCATCGCCATCGTCATCATCGTCATCGTCATCATCGTCATCGTCATGATCGCCATCGTCGTGGTCATCGTCATGATCGTCATCATCATCGTCATGATCGCCATCGTCATCGTCAGAACCACAATCATCATCGTCATCGTCATGATCGCCATCGTCATCATCAGAACCACAATCATCATCGTCATCGTCATGATCGCCATCGTCATCATCATCGTCACCATTGCCATCGTCATCATCGCATCGTCATCGTCATGATCGCCATTATCATCGTCAGAACCACAATCATCATCGCCATTGTCGTCGTCATCATCGCCGTCGTCGTCATGATCGCCATCGTCGTCGTCAACATCGCCATTATCGTCAGAACCACAGTCATCATCGTCATCATCGCCATTATCATCGTCAGAACCACAATCATCATCGCCATCATCATCGTCATGATCGCCATCGCCGTCGTCATGATCGCCATCGTCATCGTCATGATCGCCATCGTCATCGTCATCGTCGTCATCATCATGATCGCCATCGTCGTGGTCATCGTCATCATCGCCATCGTCATCGTCATCATCGCCATCGCCATCATCATCATTGTCATCGTCATCGTCATCATCGTCATCGTCATGATCGCCATCATCGTGGTCATCGTCATGATCGTCATCATCATCGCCATGATCGCCATCGTCATCGTCAGAACCAATCATCATCGTCATCATGATCGCCATCGTCATCATCAGAACCACAATCATCATCGTCATCGTCATGATCGCCATCGTCATCATCATCGTCACCATTGCCATCGTCATCATCGCCATCGTCATCGTCATGATCGCCATTATCATCGTCAGAACCACAATCATCATCGCCATTGTCGTCGTCATCATCGCCGTCGTCGTCATGATCGCCATTGTCGTCGTCATCATCGCCATATCGTCAGAACCACAGTCATCATCGTCATCGTCATCATCGCCATTATCATCGTCAGAACCACAATCATCATCGCCATCGTCATCGTCATGATCGCCATCGTCGCCGTCATCGTCATGATCGTCATCGTCATGATCGCCACCGTCATCGTCATCGTCATGATCGCCACCGTCATCGTCATCATCATCATCATCATGATGATCATCATCACCATCGCCATCATCATCGTCGTCGTTGTCATCGTCATGATCGCCACCGTCATCGTCATCATCGTCATCATCATGATGATCATCATCACCATCGCCATCATCATCGTCGTCGTTGTCATCGTCATGATCATCATCATCACCATCACCATCGCCATCATCATCACCATCACCATCTTCATCATCATCGCCATTATCATCGTCAGAACCACAATCATCATCGCCATCGTCATCGTCATGATCGTCATCGTCATGATCGCCATCGTCATCGTCATCATCACCATCGCCATCATCATCATCGCCATCATCGTCGTCGTCGTCATCGTCACGATTCATCACCATCAACATCACCATCGTCATCATCATCATCGCCATTACAGTTATCGTCATCGCCATGATCGTCATCATCGCCATCATCATCATCATCATCGCCATCATCATCATCAGAACCTCCACCCTCATCGTAACCATCAACACCATAATCAGAACCACCATTGCTCCGGGTGACTGACCGTCTGAGCGGGCAACGTGGTTGCGGTGATCATCGTCATCGTCATCATTATGATGATCATCATCACCATCGCCATCATCATCGTCGTCGTCATCGTCATAATCATCCCCATCAACATCACCATCGCCATCGTCATCATCATCGCCATTATAGTTATCGTCATCGCCATGATTGTCATCATCGCCATCATCATCATCATCATCGCCATTATCATCGTCAGAACCACAATCCATCAATCCGCCATCATCATCGTCATCATCGTCATCATCATGATGATCATCATCACCATCATCATCATCATCGCCAATCATCATCGTCGTCCATTGTCATTGTCATGATCATCATCATCAACATCACCATCGCCAACGTCATCATAATCGCCATTACAGTTATGGTCATCGCCATCATGATCGTCATCAATCATCATCATCGTCATCATCATCGCCATCACCTCCACCCTCATCGTACCATCAACACATAATCATAACCACCATTGGTCCGGGTGACCGACCGTCTGAGCGGGCGATGTGCTTGCGGTGATCATCGTCATCGTCGTCATCATCGCCATCATCATCGTCGTCATCGTCATGATCATCACCATCAAAATCACCATCGCCATTAATCGTCATCATCGCCATCATCATCATCATCATCGCCATTATCATCGTCAGAACCACAATCATCATCGCCATCATCGTCATCATCATGATGATGATCATCATCATCATCATCGCCATCACCTCCACCCTCATCGTAACCATCAACACCATAATGATGACCACCATTGCTCCGGGCGACCGACCGTCACCGAGCGTGCGACGTGGTTGCGGTGATCATCGTCATCGTCATCATCGCCATCATCATCGTCATCATCATGATGATCATCATCATCATCATCACCAGAACCTCCACCTCATCGTAACCATCAACACCATAATGATGACCACCATTGCTCCGGGTGACCGAGCGACTGAGCGAGCGAGAGACGTGTGCTTGCGGTGATCATCGTCATCATTATTGCCACCATCGTCATCGGCCATCATCATCATCATCATCATCACCAGAACCTCCACCCTCATCGTAACCATCAACACCATAATGATGACCACCATTGCTCCGGGTGACCGAGCGACTGAGCGAGCGAGAGACGTGGGCTTGCGGGGCGTACCGGGCAGCGAGGAGAAGCTCATGTACTTCTGGTGGACGCTCTCCTTGGAGTCGTAGAACTTGAGCACGTCCAGCACGGCCTGAGGGTTGCGCTTCTGCTCCGACACGCTGATGTTGGAGATCTGCAGCAGCCGCGCCCACTGGCTCGGCATGCCCTGCCACGCCGGCACACGTTAGCACCGGGGGGGGGGGGGAGGGGGGGGGGGGGGAGGGGAGCACGGGGGGGGGGGGCAAGGGGGGAGCACCGGGGAGGAGTGGGAGGGGAGGAGAGGGGAGGCGGGGGGGTGAAGGGGGGGGAGCAGTGGGGGTGAAGGAGGGGAGCAGTGGGGGTGAAGGGGAGGGAGCAGTGGGAGTGAAGGGGGGAGCAGTGGGAGTGAAGGGGGGAGAAGTGGGGTGAAGGGGGGGGAGAAGTGGGGGTGAAGGGGAGGGAGCAGTGGGGGTGAAGGGGGGGAGCAGTGGGGGTGAAGGGGAGGGAGCAGTGGGGGTGAAGGGGAGGGAGCAGTGGGGGTTGAAGGGGAGGGAGCAGTGGGGGTGAAGGGGGGAGCAGTGGGAGTGAAGGGGGGGAGCACGTGGGGTGAAGGGGGGGGAGCAGTGGGGGTGAAGGGGGGAGCAGTGGGGGTGAAGGGGAGGGAGAAGTGGGGGTGAAGGGGGGAGCAGTGGGGGTGAAGGGGGGGAGCAGTGGGGGTGAAGGGGGGAGCAGTGGGGGTGAAGGGGGGAGCAGTGGGGGTGAATGGGGGGGAGCAGTGGGAGTGAAGGGGGGGGAGCAGTGGGGGTGAAGTGGGGGAGCAGTGGGTGAAGGGGGGGAGCAGTGGGGGTGAAGGGGGGGGAGCAGTGGGGGTGAAGGGGGGAAGCAGTGGGGGTGAAGTGGGGGGAGCAGTGGGGTGAAGGGGGGGGAGCAGTGGGGGTGAAGGGGGAGCAGTGGGGGTGAAGGGGAGGGAGCAGTGGGGGTGAAGGGGGAGCAGTGGGGGTGAAGGGGGGGGAGCAGTGGGGTGAATGGGGGAGCAGTGGGAGTGAAGGGGGGAGCAGTGGGGGTGAAGGGGGGAGCCAGTGGGGTGAAGGGGGGAGCAGTGGGGGTGAAGGGGGAGCAGTGGGGGTGAAGGGGGGAGCCAGTGGGGGTGAATGGGGGGAGCAGTGGGGGTGAAGGGGGGGGGAGCAGTGGGGGTGAAGGGGAGGGAGCAGTGGGGGTGAATGGGGGGAGCAGGGGGGTGAATGGGGGAGCAGTGGGGGTGAAGGACGGGAGCAGTGGGGGGTGACGGGGGGAGCAGTGGGGGTGAAGGGGGGAGCAGTGGCGGTGAAGGGGGGAGCAGTGGGGGTGAAGGGGGGGAGCAGTGGGTGAAGGGGGGGGAGCAGTGGGGTGAAGGGGGGGGAGCAGCTGGGTGAAGGGGGGGAGCAGTGGGGGTGAAGGGGGGGAGCAGTGGGGGTGAAGGGGGGGAGCAGTGGGGGTGAAGGGGAGCAGTGGGGGGGAGCAGTGGGGGGTGAAGGGGGGGGAGCAGTGGGGTGAAGGGGGGGAGCAGTGGGGGTGAAGGGGGGAGCAGTGGGGGTGAAGGGGAGGGAGCAGTGGGGGTGAAGGGGAGGAGCAGTGGGGGTGAAGGGGAGGAGCAGTGGGGGTGAAGGGGGGAGCAGTGGGAGTGAAGGGGGGAGCAGTGGGGGTGAAGGGGGGGAGCAGTGGGGGTGAAGGGGGGAGCAGTGGGGGTGAAGGGGAGGGAGAAGTGGGGGTGAAGGGGGGAGGGAGTGTGGGTGAAGGAGGGGAGCAGTGGGGGTGAAGGGGGAGCAGTGGGGGTGAAGGGGGGAGCCAGTGGGGGTGAAGGGGGGGAGCAGTGGGAGTGAAGGGGGGGGAGCAGTGGGGGTGAAGGGGGGAGCAGTGGGGTGAAGGGGGGGGAGCAGTGGGGGTGAAGGGGGGGAGCAGTGGGGGTGAAGGGGGGAGCAGTGGGGGTGAAGGGGGGGAGCAGTGGGGGTGAAGGGGGGGGAGCAGTGGGGGTGAAGGGGGGAGCAGTGGGGGTGAAGGGGAGGGAGCAGTGGGGGTGTGAAGGGGGGAGCAGTGGGGTGAAGGGGGGGGGAGCAGTGGGGGTGAAGGGGGGAGCAGTGGGAGTGAAGGGGGAGCAGTGGGGGTGAAGGGGGGAGCAGTGGGGGTGAAGGGGGGAGCAGTGGGGGTGAAGGGGGGAGCAGTGGGGGTGAAGGGGGGAGCAGTGGGGGTGAAGGGGGGAGCAGTGGGGGTGAAGGGGGGGGAGCAGTGGGGGTGAAGGGGAGGGAGCAGTGGGGGTGAATGGGGGGGAGCAGTGGGGGTGAATGGGGGGGAGCAGTGGGGGTTGAAGGAGGGAGCAGTGGGGGGTGAAGGGGGGAGCAGTGGGGGTGAAGGGGGGAGCAGTGGCGGTGAAGGGTGGAGCAGTGGGGGTGAAGGGGGGGAGCAGTGGGGGTGAAGGGGGGGGAGCAGTGGGGGTGAAGGGGGGGGAGCAGTGGGGGTGAAGGGGAGGGAGCAGTGGGGGTTGAAGGGGGGGGGTAGCAGTGGGGTGAAGGGGGGAGCAGTGGGGGGGGAGCAGTGGGGGTGAAGGGGGGGGAGCAGTGGGGGGTGAAGGGGGGGGAGCAGTGGGGGTGAAGGGGGGAGCAGTGGGGGTGAAGGGGGGAGCAGTGGGGGTGAAGGGGGGAGCAGTGGGGGTGAAGGGGGAGCAGTGGGGGTGAAGGGGGGGGAGCAGTGGGGCGTGAAGGGGGAGCAGTGGGGGTGAAGGGGGAAGCAGTGGGGGTGAAGGGGGGGGAGCAGTGGGGTGAAGGGGGAGCAGTGGGGGTGAAGGGGGGGGAGCAGTGGGGGTGAAGGGGAGGGAGCAGTGGGGGTGAAGGGGGGGAGCAGTGGGGGTGAAGGGGGGAGCAGTGGGGGTGAAGGGGGGGGAGCAGTGGGGGGGGAGCAGTGGGGTTGAAGGGGGGAGCAGTGGGGGGGGGGCAGTGGGGGTGAAGGGGGGAGCAGTGGGGGTGAAGGGGGGAGCAGTGGGGGTGAAGGGGGGAGCAGTGGGGTGAAGGGGGGGGGAGCAGTGGGGGGGGGGGGTAGTGCAGTGGGGGTGAAGGGGGGAGCAGTGGGGGGGGGAGCAGTGGGGGGGGGGTAGTGCAGTGGGGGAGCAGCAGGGGGCGGTGTGAATGACTCCGATGGCGAATGAATGACAGGACTGTGGGGGTTGGAGGATGGTTATCAAGTGGCGGAGTACGAATAACCAAAACAAAACTTTTTATTAAGATTTACCGGCTAAGGCCCCACTGTCTTTATCAGACGCGACCACATGGCAGTCACAAATGAAAGCAGCTCAACCAAGTGGCCGCTCATCACCACCACCATCATCACCATCATCATCACCATCATCATCACCACCACCATCATCACCATCATCATCACCATCACCATCATCACCATCATCATCACACCACCATCATCACCATCATCATCACCATCACCATCATCACCATCACCGCCATCGCCATCGCCGCGTGGAAATTTACGGCAGAGGCCAGATAACCGGGAGGCCCTGAAGGAGAAATCCACGCGGCCTCGGAGAGAACGTTGCGTAGACACAGGCGGTCCTCGGCTGGCCACGGAGAAGCGTTACCGTGGCAAGGCTAAAAATATCGCAAGTCGAAGGCGGCGGCCCCTAGCCTACCCAGGAGCCTTAAAAACACGGCGATCGTTTCGCAAAACACGGAGCGATTTACGGCACCGAAACTGTATCACAACTATGTCCGTAGCTCTTTCGGTGAAGTCACGCTGAAGGGAAACAATAAAAGATATTGTTTTTATATATATATTTTATTATTTTATTGTTTCCCCCTTCAACGTGACTTTACCGAAAGCGCTAAGAATATGAATTACTGCAGTCGCGAAAAGCTTTAAATCGAAATGTATCAGCTATATAGTGCATGTATTTACGAATTACAATGCTGTATTGCACGGGAAAATGTTGAGCAAAAAAGCAAGGTAAATTCTTCGCCTACCTATACGAACTGCAATTTCACCGGAAGGCGGGAGACGCGTACATCCCGGCATCGTCCCGACGTACGGTTGCCGTACCTCGTAACGCTGCCGCGTTTAGCCTGCCGCGCGGAACTCGAAAGATTCTACGATTTTGTGAGATCGAAATGTCGCAAGTCGGACCCCCCGCAAGCCGGGGGCTATCCGCGTCGTAAGCCGGGGACTATCTGCATACACAGCAGGCGTCGTCGGGGTTGAGATCGAATCGACGACCTCCCGCGTACCGGGCGAGGTGGTCGACATCTCGCCGAGTGCAGAAGCGACCTGGACATCACAAACGATAGCTGCTGCTCGTCGTCGTCGAAGCGTGTAAATTGAAAGCAAGTCGCCAGAAGGGCCTTCCAATAAACTCACCGTGAACTCGCCGGTCATGGCGTCAAAGCCCACGTGCACCGTGTGCTCAAAGTCCGAGGGGAGAGAGATCTCGGGGCGCTCCTTGGGGACACTTTTCTCTGGGGGGGAGAAGGGTGGGGGAGGTGGGGGGGGGGGAAGGGGGGCGAAGGTGGGGGGAAGTGGGGGGGGGGAAGAGAGGGCAGGGGTGGGGGGGAAGGGGGCAGGAGGGGGGGGGTGAAAGGGAATGAAGGTGGTGGGGAAGGGGGGAAAGGGAGGGAAGGGGGGCCGAGGTGGGGGGAAGTGGTGGGGGGGAAGGGGGGGCAGAGGTGGGGGGAAGTGGTGGGGGGGAAGAGGAGGCAGAGGTGGGGAAGGGGGTCACAGGGGTCACGCCAGGACCCTAACATACACTCCATATTCTCTCCGCCCAAAAAAATATCAACGTGAAAAATCAAGCCTTGATGTGTGTGTGATTATGGTAATGATGATGGTGCTTTGTGATTCTGATGATGGTGGTGGTTCTGTACGTGTGTGTTGAACTTCTATTCACACCATACGCAGTCAACGGAGGTGCGGCGGGGAAGGACAACAAACTAAACACAACAAACAGCAGTTGTAAAGAGATGAGTTTGTCAATCTGGACGATGATTTAAAAGTGGTGGAAGCGGCGTCACAGGAAGTGACGTCACAGGAAGTGGCGTCATGGTAAGCGGCGTCACGGGAAGTGACGTCACAGGAAGTGTCAGAAGTGGTGTCACAGCAAGTGACGTCACAGGAAGTGTCAGAAGCGGCGTCACAAGAAGCGGCGTCACAGGAAGCGACGTCACAGGAAGTGTCAGAAGCGGCGTCACAGGAAGTGACGTCACAGGAAGTGTCAGAAGCGGCGTCGCAGGAAGTGGCGTCACGGGAAGTGACGTCACAGGAAGTGTCAGAAGCGGCATCACAGGAAGTGACATCACGGAAAGTGACGTCACAGGAAGTATCAGAAGTGGCGTCACAGGAAGCGGCGTCGCGGGAAGTGACGTCACAGGAAGTGTCAGAAGCGGCGTCAGAGGAAGTGGCGTCACAGGAAGTGACGTCACAGGAAGTGCCAGAGGGCGCATCACAGGAAGTGACGTCACAGGAAGTGACGTCACAGGAAGTGCCAGAAGCGGCGTCACAGGAAGTGGCGTCACAGGAAGTGTCAGATGTGGCGTCACAGGAAGCGGCGTCACAGGAAGTGACGTCACAAGAAGTGTCAGAAGCGGCGTCACAGGAAGTGATGTCACAGGAAGTGTCAGAAGCGGCATCACAGGAAGTGACGTCACAAGAAGTGTCAGAAGCGGCGTCACAGGAAGCGATGTCACAGGAAGTGTCAGAAGCGGCATCACAGGAAGTGACGTCACAAGAAGTGTCAGAAGCTGCGTCACAGGAAGCGGCGTCACAGGAAGCGGCGTCACAGGAAGCGGCGTCACAGGAAGTGTCAGAAGCTGCGTCACAGGAAGCGGCGTCACAGGAAGCGGCGTCACAGGAAGCGGCGTCACAGGAAGTGTCAGAAGCTGCGTCACAGGAAGCGGCGTCACAGGAAGCGGCGTCACAGGCAGTCACGTCACAGGAAGTGTCAGAAGCTGCGTCACAGGAAGCGGCGTCACGGGAAGTGACGTCACAAGAAGTGTCAGAAGCTGCGTCACAGGAAGCTGCGTCACAGGAAGCGGCGTCACAGGAAGTGACGTCACAGGAAGTGTCAGAAGCTGCGTCACAGGAAGCGGCGTCACAGGAAGCGACGTCACAGGCAGTCACGTCACAGGAAGTGTCAGAAGCTGCATCACAGGAAGTGACGTCACAGGAAGTGTCAGAAGTGGCGTCAGAGGAAGCGGCGACACAGGAAGTGACGTCACAGGAAGTGTCAGAAGCTGCGTCACGGGAAGCGGCGTCACAGGAAGTGACATCACAAGGAAGCGGCGCTCCTCACTCTTGTCCTGGAAAATGGACATGAGCCTGGCCTTGCGGTTCTTCTCCTCCGGCGCGGAGGGCAGGGGCTTTGCCGAGCCGGCCTCGCGCTCCCGGGGCCCGCCGCTGCACCCCACCGACGCCGAGTTGAGCAACGCCGAGTTCATTCTGACCGGAGGGGTTGGCGCTTTGTCCTGGACCTCAACATAACCGGACATCCTAGGGGGGCGTCAGCTGGTGGGTGGGTGGTGGTGGGGGTCAGGGGAGGATAACATTGTGAAGGGTGGGGGGGGGGCAGACAGAGAGAGAGAGACGGGGGGGGGGAGAAGAGGCAACTTCACTCGCGAGCGTTAACGACGTCGAAATAACCACCTCATCGTTCGTAAGCGGCGCGGAGAAACGAGGCGAGGCATGGTGGAGTGCACCGTCAATGTTGTTGATTCACTCTTCAACACACCGGCGGGCTAAAGCAGTGAACTGTTTTGTCCTTTGCAAACGTGACGCGTTTTTTTTACTGCTTGGCCGTGTCGGGTGGTGGAGGGTTACGACACATTTATAAATAACGCGACCTCACCCAAAAACCTTTTTATCGTGGATAATATCGGTCGCCAAAGCCTACGTGGTAAACTGGAGTGCATCCGTCGGACGTTTTGTTGAATCCGCTTGCAAGTCACTACTTAACCCGTTGGGGATACCTCAACAAAATTAACGATTGGTTAAAATATCGTTCATTCTGAATGCGTTACTCAATCCGCTTGTCCTGGTGAGGGTCGTGGTGGCAGCGTGTTGAGAGTGGCGGTCCAGACCTCCCTTTCCCTGGCAACATACTCTAGCTCTACATTACTATAAACTACTATACACAACTACACTATACACTACTATACACGACATTATACACCACGATACTAGACTGCTATACACTACACTATACACTACTATAAACTAGAATATACACTACTACACTAAACTCTACACTACACTACTCTACACTACACTACACACTACTATACATTACTATACACTACACTACTATACACTACACTACTATACACTACACTATACACTACACTACTATGCACTACACTACTATGCACTACACTACTATACACTGCACTACTATACACTACACTACTATACACTACACTACTATACACTATACTACTATACACTACACTATACACTACTATACACTACACTATACACTACACTACTATACACTACACTACTATACACTACACTACTATACACTACACTACTATACACTACACTACTATACACTACACTGCTATGCACTACACTACTATACACTTTACTACTACACACTACACTACTATACACTACACTATACACTACACTATACACTACACTACTATACACTACACCAGGGGTCACCAAACTTTTTTCACAGTGGGCCGGATAACTGAAAGAATGACGAGTGCGGGCCGCATAATAAATAAATATTCATGGAGCGTCGGACCTGTGTTGACAGCTGGAAAATCTGGGGGCGGTAAAGATGCGTGTTTGTGTGTGTTGCCATGGAAACCATGGCGACGTGTTGCCATGACGTTGCCATGGAAACCACGGCAACGTCAGAGCGTAGGCGGAGCTACCACGAGCCGGGGAAGTACTTGGGATGGTGCGAAATAAGCAAACGTTACAATAAACGAGAAAATCTAGATGCAATCATTTAAAATTTAAAATAGTAAATTTAAGGAACATAACAGTCAGGAGGTCTCCGCACGCGTGAAGATCTCCTAGTATTCTAAACATAATATTTAATTTAAATTGCATCACAACGTCTCGTGTTCAATAAGGTTTTATCAACCAACATTCAAGTACCGTCGGCGGGCCTGATGGACTGACGCATCCGGCCCGCGGGCCGTAGTTTGGTGACCCCTGATCTAAACAATCGCTATCCGTGGTGCTAGCGTTTAAACATAAATAAATAGAAACCGCCACTTCTTTCAAATGTTTCTTGCCGTTGGTTTTCACACCTGATGATGACTTGCTTGTGTTGTTGCAGTCGAAACGTCGTGAGAATTTTATTGTTTTGCATATATATATTTTATTCTTTTATTGTTTCCCCTTTCTACGTGGTGACTTTACCGAAAGAACCAAGACTATGAATCACTGCAGTCACGAAAGCTTTAAATAAAGGCATAGTTAGGCTCAGGATCAAACCCGTGACCTCCTGTATGCCAAGCGAGATGGTTAACATCTCCTACCGACCGTGGCACCCCCAAATTTACACAGGAGGGTCCTGCCAATTGTGTCACGGTTGGGTTGAGTGATGTCGCTGCTGCTGCTGCTGCTTAATCGCAGTCGAGTACAGTCCCATTCTCCTGGAACAAAGCGGTAGTAGTAGCGGCGGCTGCGTTCCTGAAGAACACCACGTTAATGGAAGAATCGCGTTACAATAAATCTACGTATATAAAAAGGGAAATCTGTGAACGTGCCTGTCCAAAATTGTTTAGCGTACTTCCCGACATGCAACAAACTTGAAATTTGGCATGTGGGTAGCTTCCAGACTGTACACAATGCAAAAAAGTATAACTGCTGCTGCTGCTGTTGTATTTTGGGGGCGGGGTGCAATAATGGATATATTTTTGCACGGCAATGTGAGCGGTGACGTCACATCTGTGATGTCACCAGCACGCGGCAGCGTCACGCAGGGTGCCTGCTGACGTCACGCATCCCCCACCCCCCCCCAACCCACCCTCCGCGTAGGCCGTGTATTAATCCAAGACAAGAATCCAAGTCGCGGGCGAAGCCGGGCAGTAAAGCTCGTAACATATACTACGGGAGGGGTAAAGCACGGCCAGCGATAGCAACGCCGAGATGGGTACTCAGGCACGGATAAAGACTGAGGGTGGGGGGGTAGCCATCTAGAAGCATCCGGCAGCATCTCAATGCCTCGTGCGATGGCGACGATGACGACGCTACAGCTAGGCGGCCATTACCTCCGCCGCTTGTTAACTACCTTGCCTGGTATACAGGAGGTCGTGGGATTGATCCCGACCCCTGCTGTATATTTGGAGCTTGCGTTGTCTCTTATCATCATCACCATGGTGGCTAGGAGGTGTTATCTCCCTCGCCTAGTGTATAGGAGGTCGTGGGATTGATCCCGACCCCTGCTGTATATTGGGAGTTGTGTCTCTCTGCCCGTGGTGGCGTGGAATTTTCCGCGCTCCTTGTGTTTTGTCCCGCTATAAATTTCCACGTGCACAAGCCGCTGCATCGAGCTATCATTCGTGATGGCCAGGTCGCTTCTGAAAAAAATACCTCAGTGGGGGCCTTACCTGGTAACATTATAATAGTTGAGGTTTGAGTTCAGAGTGTGGCTACGGAAGGGAAAACCACAGAACCTAAAGGGAACCGATTGGAGAACAAGGGGAGGAGAGGATGGTGTTAGTTAGACTTTTAACCCTTATTATTATAGTAAGACCTGTTTTAAAACTTATTTAAGATTTTAGATTCCTATATGTTGAATGTATGCACCATCCTGCCAAAGTAAATGCCGTGTCAGTGTGAACTTTCATGGCGAATAAAACCCTTTCTGATTCTGACTCACACTCACTCGACTATTAAAATACTTTATATTTACCAGGCAAGGCCCCAACTGAGCTATGTCGCTCTTGTTCAGTCGTGCCCGGCTTCCACAAATGATAGCTCATCGAAGTGTGTAGTGCAGTGTGCATTGTAACGTGGTGCGTAAGTGCAGCGTCCAGTGGTGTGTATTGCAGTGTCCCATGCAGCGCATCGATGTTGAACTTCTTTCGTAACCCTACGTAGCCAACCGTGCTGATCCGAGGTGCGGGATACAGACGACAAGCCAAGCACTCAAAAAAAGGTAGCTCTAAGGAAATCAGTTGGCTTATCGTGCGCTGCCTTAACGCACCGTTGGGACGAGTGCTGGTAACCAGTAGCGCCTACGAAGGTCAAAACGGCACGCAAAGAGTTGGGTGGCCCAACACCACGCCCGGCCGCCTTTGTCTCCCTCGTGGCAATGTTTACACGCCGCGCCAGGTGCTCTTTCGAGGCCGAGTCCACCTTCAAATGAAATAAAATGTTTCGTCGCTCCGGATGACCGCTGCAAAGTATGATCTGTATTTTGATTTAGCGTGCCGATCTTGAAGGTGCATTGAAAGATTTGATGCTCGGACCGATGCTCCTGTTGTTGCGGAGTGACTCATGCAGCCAGCTGTGGCTCTAGGGTTTGGTGTTGCATGTTATTATTTATGTAGTTTATTGTTAAAAAAAATTCGGTCACAGTCCTTGTGATCACTGTTACGTTGCAATTACGGCTTTATTTTTTGGTGATTTGGAAAACGTTTTTTTTTGGTTTGGACATGTTTGTTTTGTGTTGTAGTAACGGAGTTAGACTGATGGCCTTAATCTAATCTTGCATCCCACTGGGATTTTTTTGCAGAGCGTTGGTGTACGATGCTTTTTTCAGGAATATTTTTGCTGATTTTTTTTTCCCCATGGATTTTCTGTTTGCACGAAGTCACCACACGTAGTCACTTGAAGACGTTTTTCTTGTTCGTGTTTTTGTTTTTTTTGTTTGTTGTGGTTGCACTCCGATTCAAGAGCCGGATGGCTCACAGGGCTATACCAAAAGAAACTGAAACAAGCGAGACCCAGGACCGGTGCTAATAATCCCCGCCGGTTGTTGCAGGCACCGAGTGGGAATCGAAACCCGGGTGGGCCGGGTTTGCAGTGCAGGGCGGTGTGTGACCGGGACGATACGGCTTACCTCCACCCTCACCCGTACAAGTCGCCCCTACGCTCATTCGCACTTTTAGAACCAGGGCTGGCATCGGGAGAGGCTGACACCTGAAGCCCATTGCTCACGCCACGAGAGAGCAGGGTTCGAGATAGCCCATCGAGAGGGCAGTTTTAAACTGATCGGCAGAGACCCATAAGGCTCACAGGCACCCATTGGCTCACCCAGAGCGCCCGTAGACCCTCACAGAGACCAACACTCACACAGACACCCATAGATTCGTCCCACAGAGGCCCATACACGCACCACAAATAGACCCATAGACTCACGCAGAGACCCATAGACTCACGCAGAGAGACCCATAAATTCTTCCCACAGAGGCCCATACACCCACCACAAATAGACCCACAGAGTCATCACGCAGAGACACACAGACTCACCACACAGAGACCCATAGACTCACCACACAGAGACCCACAGAATCATCACACAGAGACCCATAGACTCACCACACAGAGACCCACAGACTCATCACACAGAGACCCATAGACTCATCACACAGAGACCCACAGACTCATCACACAGAGACCCATAGACTCATCACACATAAAACCAGGGCTGGCATCGGGAGAGGCTGACACCTGAAGCCGATTGCTCACGCCACGAGAGAGCAGGGCTCGAGAGAGCCCATCGAGAGGGCAGTTTTAAACTGATTGGCAGAGACCCATAAGGCCCACAGGCACCCATTGGCTCACCCAGAGCGCCCGTAGACTCTCACAGAGACCAACACTGACACAGACACCCATAGATTCGTCCCGCAGAGGCCCATACACGCACCACAAATAGACCCATAAACTCACGCAGAGACCCATAGACTCATCACACAGAGACCCATAGACTCATCACACAGAGGCCCATACACTCACCACTAATAGACCTATAGACTAACGCAGAGACCCATAGACTCACACAGACACCCATAGATTCATCCCACAGAGGCCCATACATGCACCACAAATAGACCCATAGACTCACGCAGAGACCCATTGATTCACGCAGACCCATAGACTTATCACACAGAGACCCATATACTAATCACAAAAAGACCCAGACTCACGAAGAGACCCATAGACTCATCACACAGAGACCCATAGACTCATCACACAGAGACCCATAGACTCATCACACAGAGACCCACAGACTCATCACACAGAGACCCGTAGTATCATCACACAGAGACACACAGACCCATCACACAGAGACCCATAGACTCATCACAAAGAGACCCATAGAATCATCACACAGAGACCCATAGACTCATCACACAGAGACCCACAGACTCATCACACAGAGACCCGTAGTATCATCACACAGAGACCCACAGACTCATCACACAGAGACCCACATACTCATCACACAGAGACCCATAGACTCATCACACAGAGACCCATAGACTCATCACACAGAGACCCACAGACTCATCACACAGAGACCCATAGAATCATCACACAGAGACCCATAGACTCATCACACAGAGACCCATAGACTCATCACACAGAGACCCATAGACTCATCAAACAGAGACCCATAGAATCATCACACAGAGACCCATAGACTCATCACACAGAGACCCATAGAATCATCAAACAGAGACCCATAGAATCATCACACAGAGACCCATAGACTCATCACACAGAGACCAATAGACTCATCAAACAGAGACCCATAGAATCATCACACAGAGACCCATAGACTCATCACACAGAGACCCATAGACTCATCAAACAGATACCCACAGACTCATCACACAGAGACCCACAGACTCATCACACAGAGACCCACAGACTCATCACACAGAGACCCACAGACTCACCACACAGAGACCCACAGACTCATCACACACAGACATATAGACTCATCACACACAGACCCATAGACTCATCAAACAGAGACCCATAGAATCATCACACAGAGACCCATAGACTCATCACACAGAGACCCATAGACTCATCAAACAGAGACCCATAGAATCATCACACAGAGACCCATAGACTCATCACACAGAGACCCATAGACTCATCAAACAGAGACCCACAGACTCATCACACAGAGACCCATAGACTCATCAAACAGAGACTCATAGAATCATCACACAGAGACCCATAGACTCACACACAGAGACCCATAGACTCATCAAACAGATACCCACAGACTCATCACACAGAGACCCACAGACTAATCACACAGAGACCCACAGACTCATCACACAGAGACCCACAGACTCATCACACACAGACATATAGACTCATCACACAGAGACCCATAGACTCATCAAACAGAGACCCACAGACTCATCACACAGAGACCCATATACTCATCACACAGAGACCCACAGACTCATCACACAGAGACCCACAGACTCACCACACAGAGACCCACAGACTCATCACACACATACCCATAGACTCATCACACAGAGACCCACAGACTCATCACGCAGAGACACACAGACTCATCACACACAGACCCACAGACTCATCAAACAGAGACCCATAGAATCATCACACAGAGACCCATAGACTCATCACACAGAGACCCATAGACTCATCAAACAGAGACCCACAGACTCATCACACAGAGACCCATAGACTCATCAAACAGAGACTCATAGAATCATCACACAGACACCCATAGACTCACACACAGAGACCCATAGACTCATCAAACAGATACCCACAGACTCATCACACAGAGACCCACAGACTAATCACACAGAGACCCACAGACTCATCACACAGAGACCCACAGACTCATCACACAGAGACCCATAGACTCACCACACAGAGACCCACAGACTCATCACACAGAGACCCACAGACTCACCACACAGAGACCCACTGACTCATCACACACAGACCCATAGACTCACCACACAGAGACCCACAGACTCACCACACAGAGACCCACAGACTCATCACACAGAGACCCATAGACTCATCACACAGAGACCCACAGACTCACCACACAGAGACCCACAGACTCATCACACAGAGACCCACAGACTCATCACACAGAGACCCATAGACTCATCACACAGAGACCCATAGACTCATCACACAGAGACCCACAGACTCACCACACAGAGACCCATAGACTCATCACACAGAGACCCACAGACTCATCACACAGAGACCCACAGACTCATCACACAGAGACCCACAGACTCACCACACAGAGACCCACAGACTCACCACACAGAGACCCACAGACTCATCACACAGAGACCCACAGACTCATCACACAGAGACCCATAGACTCACCACACAGAGACCCACAGACTCATCACACAGAGACCCACAGACTCACCACACAGAGACCCACTGACTCATCACACACAGACCCATAGACTCACCACACAGAGACCCACAGACTCACCACACAGAGACCCACAGACTCATCACACAGAGACCCACAGACTCATCACACAGAGACCCACAGACTCACCACACAGAGACCCACAGACTCATCACACAGAGACCCACAGACTCACCACACAGAGACCCACAGACTCATCACACAGAGACCCACAGACTCACCACACAGAGACCCATAGACTCACCACACAGAGACCCATAGACTCACCATACAGAGACCCACAGACTCATCACACAGAGACCCACAGACTCACCACACAGAAACCCACAGGCTCATCACATAGAGACCCACACAATGAGATGTGCATGTACATAGCGTCTACAGCATCAGAAAACAGCAGTAGCCGTCAGATCAACAGCAGGAGCATCTATAGTAGAAACAACAGCAGTAGCAGCAACAACAGCAGTAACAACAGCAGTAACAGCAGCAGTAGTAGCAGCAACGATAGTAGCTGCAGCAGCAACAGCAGCAGCAGTAACAACAACAGCAATAACAGCAGTAATAGCAATAACAGCAGTAATAGCAACAGCAGCAGTAATAGCAACAGCAGCAGTAGCAGTAATAGCAACAGCAGCAGTAATAGCAACAGCAGCAGCAGCAATAGCAACAGCAGCAGTAATAGCAGCAGCAGCAGCAGTAATAGCAACAGCAGCAGCAGTAATAGCAACAGCAGCAGCAGCAGCAATAGCAACAGCAGCAGTAATAGCAACAGCAGCAGCAGCAACAGCAGCAGCAGCAATAGCAACAGCAGCAATAGCAACAGCAGCAGCAGCAATAGCAACAGCAGCAGCAGTAAT
Source organism: Petromyzon marinus (assembly GCF_010993605.1). NCBI lineage: Eukaryota > Metazoa > Chordata > Hyperoartia > Petromyzontiformes > Petromyzontidae > Petromyzon > Petromyzon marinus. The sequence continues at coordinate 734,538 of NC_046138.1, read as the reverse complement.
AGCAACAGCAGCAGTAATAGCAACAGCAGCAGCAGTAATAGCAACAGCAGCAGCAATAGCAACAGCAGCAGCAGTAATAGCAACAGCAGCAGTAATAGCAACAGCAGCAGCAGTAATAGCAACAGCAGCAATAGCAACAGCAGCAGCAGTAATAGCAACAGCAGCAGCAGTAATAGCAGCAGTAGTAATAGCAGCAGTAGTAATAGCAACAGCAGCAGCAGTAATAGCAGCAGTAGTGAAAACAACAGCAGCAGCAGTAATAGCAGCAGCAGTAATAATAATAGCAGGGAGAGGATTCTAGGCGAGTGGAGGCTGCGTTCCCAGGGAAACCGAGGCCGCAAGGCCCCCAGTCGCTGAGGGCCGCTCGGCAGATGGGGCCGCCTTTGTCTCCCCGGGCGGGCAGATGTCACTGTGTGTGTGTGTGTCACTGTGTGTGTGTGTCACAGTGTGTGTGTCACTGTGTGTGTGTGTCACTGTGTGTGTGTCACTGTGTGTCACTGTGTGTGTGTCACTGTGTGTCACTGTGTGTGTTACTGTGTGTGTCACTGTGTGTATGTCACTGTGTGTGTCACTGTGTGTATGTCACTGTGTGTGTCACTGTGTGTGTGTGTCAGTGTGTGTGTCACAGTGTGTGTGTCACTGTGTGTGTGTCACTGTGTGTCACTGTGTGTGTGTCACTGTGTGTCACTGTGTGTGTTACTGTGTGTGTCACTGTGTGTATGTCACTGTGTGTGTCACTGTGTGTATGTCACTGTGTGTGTCACTGTGTGTGTGTGTCAGTGTGTGTGTCACTGTGTGTGTGTCACTGTGTGTGTCACTGTGTGTGTCTGTGTGTGTCACTGTGTGTGTGTGTCACTGTGTGTGTGTCAGTGTGTGTCAGTGTGTGTGTGTCACTGTGTGTGTGTGTGTCACTGTGTGTGTCACTGTGTGTGTGTCACTGTGTGTGTGTGTCACTGTGTGTCAGTGTGTGTGTCAGTGTGTGTGTGTATCACTGTGTGTGTGTCAGTGTGTGTGTGTGTCACTGTGTGTGTGTCAATGTGTGTGTCACACACTGACACACACACAGCAGAGGTGTAGGGAATTCCAACAAGGCCTACATCTCTGCTTTATTGACCTGGTCAAGGCCTATGATACCATCAGTAGGCCTGGGCTCTGGGTTGTTCTTCGTGCTTTTGGAGTTCCTGACCCTCTGCTCACGATCATTGAGGACCTTCATGATGGTGAGCGGGCCCGGGTAAAACTACGTGGCCGGGAATCGGAGCCATTCCCTGTACATCTTGGGGTGCGACAGGGATGTCCTCTGGCTCCCACATTATTTAACATCTACTTTGGCCACGTAGTTCGTGAAGCCTTCAATAGCTGTACCGGGGGAATCTCCATATGGTACAGATATAATGGGAGGCTGATCGATGCCCGGGTGCGGTCAAGGGATGGCTCCCTATTGCTCAACCACGTTATGTATGCCGATGATTTGGTAATAGCTGCTCATTCAGAGGAGGAGTTGGAGACGCTGCTGCTGAGGTTGTAGCGTGCAACTAAGAGATGGGGCCTTACCATCAGCCCCACCAAAACTAAGCACCTGCCTGGGTATTTTGTACCATCGGACACTCCACCCCCACAACTCCCAATCGGTGATGGGGCAGTTGTGGAGAGAGTGGAGAGTTTCCCATACCTGGGCAGTGTGCTTATGACTGGCTCCAGTTTAACAGCAGAGGTCTCACTCCCAATCAGTCGAGCGGCAATATCTTTTCATCGGTTGCATAACGCTGTGTGGAAGCTACCTGGTCTGTCGCTCCGCACTAAGCTTCAGGTCTTGGCCACGGTCATTCCCTCCCTTCTCTACGCTTGCGAAACGTGGACCCCCCCTAATGGAACATCTTCGCCGGTTAGAAACATTTAGGCTGGCCTGCCTACGATCCATCCTGGGTTTAACCAGACTGGATTGTGTGAGGAGCTCACAAATCCTTGAAAGATCTGGGCAGGGTCCCATCGGTGAGCTCCTCCGGCAGGAAAGGCTGCGATGGCTGGGCCATGTAGCCCGCATGCCCAGCCACCGCATGCCGAAACAGCTTTTGTTTGGCCGGATTCAGGGAGCTAAGCGGGCGCGGCACGGGCTAGAGAAGAGATGGAGTGATGTGGTACAGGAGGACTTGGAGCTGAGTGGACTTGCCGATGACTGGTACCAGCGGTGTCAAGATCGGCCTCTGTGGAGGAGGCTCGTGAAGGATGCTACTGGGCAGTTGGAGGTAGTCGCCCTCCAACAACAACGGAGGGCGGAGGAGCGACGCTCAGAACAGCGAGCGGAGCGCCGGGTGGCTAAAGCACAGCAGGTTGGCACAGTAGGGGGCACAGGTGGTGCATCAGCCAGTCATCTCAGTCAGTCGACCCGTGGCACCTGGGTCTGCCCAGTGACCTCCTGCCAGCGGGCGTTCGACACTTCACGTGGCCTCACGGTGCACATAGCCTGGCACAAGCGTCGTGGTGACGTCACCGCCACTTAGTGGCGAATGGCGGTTGTTGTTGTTGTGTGTGTGTCACTGGGGGTGTGTGTGGTTGTAGTGGTGGCCGTAAGCGGGAATCGAACTAATGTCGCCAGGTTTGTAGTGCAGCGTCACTAACAGTGTCACTAACAGTGTCACTCAGAGTGTCACTGTGTCACTGAGTGTGTCACTGAGTGTGTCACTGTGTCACTGAGAGTGTCACTAACAGTGTCACTAACAGTGTCACTGAGTGTGTGACTGAGAGTGTCACTGAGTGTGTGACTGAGAGTGTCACTGAGTGTGTCACTGAGAGTGTCACTAACAGTGTCACTGAGTGTGTCACTAACAGTGTCACTAACAGTGTCACTGAGAGTGTCACTAACAGTGTCACTGAGTGTGTCACTGAGAGTGTCACTAACAGTGTCACTGAGAGTGTCACTAACAGTGTCACTAACAGTGTCACTAACAGTGTCACTGAGTGTGTCACTGAGAGTGTCACTAACAGTGTCACTGAGTGTGTCACTGAGAGTGTCACTAACAGTGTCAATGAGAGAGTGTCACTAACAGTGTCACTAACAGTGTCACTAACAGTGTCACTAACAGTGTCACTGAGTGTGTCACTAACAGTGTCACTAACAGTGTCACTGAGAGTGTCACTAACAGTGTCACTAACAGTGTCACTGAGAGTGTCACTGAGAGTGTCACTGAGAGTGTCACTAACAGTGTGACTGAGAGTGTCACTGAGATTGTCACTAACAGTGTCACTGAATGTGTCACTAACAGTGTCACTCAGAGTGTCACTGAGTGTGTCACTGAGTGTGTCACTGAGTGTGTCACTAACAGTGTCACTGAGAGTGTCACTAACAGTGTCACTAACAGTGTCACTGAGTGTGTGACTGAGTGTGTCACTAACAGTGTCACTAACAGTGTCACTGAGTGTGTCACTGAGAGTGTCACTGAGAGTGTGTGATCCGGGATCCCCAATCTCCGATCTCCAATCTCCGATCCCAGATCCCCGATCCCCCCGATCTCCGAACCCCGATCCCCGGACCCCGATCTCCAATCCCCGACCCCCAATCCCCGATCTCCGAACCCCGATCCCCGGACCCCGATCTCCAATCCCCGATCCCCAATCCCCGATCTCCGATCCCCGATCTCCGATCCCCGATCCCCGATCTCCGATCCCCGATCCCCGCGTTACGGCCACCGCCCATCTCCGCCCTGCCTGGCGTGGTGAAGTATGGTCGGCCAACCCCATTGAGGCGGCGTGCCTAGGCCATCATCCAGCAGTGCATAGATCACGGCTGGTGATGATGATGATGATGGAACTGACACGGGGAGGAGAGTGAAAAATGGCGCGGCAGGGCGAGTCGGGGATGTTGACTACCTCGCCTGGTACGCAGGAGGTCGTGGGTTTAATCCTGACCCCTGACGATGCCTGTGATTTGGTGAGATGTTGACTACCTCGCCGGGTACGCAGGAGGTCGTGGGTTCGATCCCGATCCTGCCGACACCTGTATTTGAGATGTTAACTACCTCGCCTGGTACACAGGAGGTCGTGGGTTCGATCCCGATCCTGCTGACACCTGTATTTGGTGAGATGTTGACTACCTCACCTGGTACGCAGGAGGTCGTGGGTTCGATCTCGACCCTGACGATGCCTGTATTTGGCGAGATGTTGACTACCTCGCTTGGTACGCAGGAGGTCGTGGGTTCGATCCCGACCCTGACGATCCCTGTATTTGGTGAGATGTTGACTACCTCGCCTGGTCCGCAGGAGGTCGTGGGTTCGATCTCGACCCTGACAATGCCTGTATTTGGCGAGATGTTGACTACCTCGCCTGGTATACAGGAGGTCGTGGGTTCGATCCCGACCCTGACAATGCCTGTATTTGGTGAGATGTTGACTACCTCGCCAAGTACGCAGGAGGTCGTGGGTTCGATCCAGATCCTGCCGACGCCTGTATTTGGGGAGATGTCGACAATCTCGCCTGGGATCGAACCCACGACCTCCTGCGTACCAGGCGAGGTAGTCAACATCCCACCAAATCACAGGCATCGTCAGGGTCGAGATCGAACCCACGACCTCCTGCGTACCAGGCGAGGTAGTCAACATCTTACCAAATCACAGGCATCGTCAGGGGTCTGGATTAAACCCACGACCTCCTGCGTACCAGGCGAGGTGGTCAACATCTCACCAAATACAGGTGTCGTCAGGATCGGGATAGAACCCACGACCTCCTGCGTACCAGGCGAGGTGGTCAACATCTCACCAAATACAGGTGTCGTCAGGGTCGAGATCGAACCCACGACCTCCTGCGTACCAGGCGAGGTGGTCAACATCTCACCAAATACAGGTGTCGTCAGGGTCGAGATCGAACCCACGACCTCCTGCGTACCGGGCGAGGTGGTCAACATCTCACCAAATACAGGTGTCGTCAGGGTCGAGATCGAACCCACGACCTCCTGCGTACCGGGCGAGGTGGTCAACATCTCACCAAATACAGGTGTCGTCAGGGTCGAGATCGAACCCACGACCTCCTGCGTACCGGGCGAGGTGGTCAACATCTCACCAAATACAGGTGTCGTCAGGGTCGAGATCGAACCCACGACCTCCTGCGTACCGAGCGAGGTAGGTGACATCTCAATTGGAGGCGTCGACAGGATTGCGTCTGAAACATAAGCGACACGGCAGCTGAGTGGTGCACCTGGTAAAATAAATAAATAAACAAACACAAAAGAGTCAAACTCAGATTTGATGGCATCCACAGAGTGCTGAGCCGGTCCATAATTTATCGGCACTGTACGGAGCAAAGCTAAAGGGCCCCCCTCTCTGGGGCAAGTGCCGTTAGCGAGTAGAAAGCTGCTGGGCAGGCTGTGGTTGGGGCACGCTGTAGCTGGGCAGGCTGTAGCTGGGGCATGCTGTAGCTGGGGTACGCTGTAGCTGGGCAGGCTGTGGTTGGGGCACGCTGTGGCTGGGGCACGCTGTAGCTGGGCAGGCTGTAGCTGGGGCACGCTGTGGTTGGGGCACGCTGTAGCTGGGCAGGCTGTGGTTGGGGCACGCTGTAGCTGGGCACGCTGTAGCTGGGGCACGCTGTAGCTGGGGTACGCTGTAGCTGGGGCAGGCTGTAGCTGGGGCACGCTGTAGCTGGGGCATGCTGTGGCTGGGACATGCTGTAGCTGGGGCATGCTGTAGCTGGGGCAGGCTGTGGTTGGGGCACGCTGTAGCTGGGGCATGCTGTAGCTGGGCAGGCTGTGGCTGGGGCACGCTGTAGCTGGGGCACGCTGTAGCTGGGGCAGGCTGTGGCTGGGGCACACTGTAGCTGGGGCATGCTGTAGCTGGGGCATGCTGTAGCTGGGGCACGCTGTACCTGGGCAGGCTGTGGCTGGGCACGCTGTAGCTGGGCACGCTGTAGCTGGGGCACGCTGTAGCTGGGGTACGCTGTAGCTGGGGCAGGCTGTAGCTGGGCAGGCTGTGGCTGGGGCACGCTGTAGCTGGGGCATGCTGTGGCTGGGGCACGCTGTAGCTGGGCATGCTGTAGCTGGGTGGGGTACGCTGTAGCTGGGGTACGCTGTAGCCGGGGCATGCTGTAGCTGGGCATGCTGTAGCTGGGGCACGCTGTAGCTGGGGCAGGCTGTAGCTGGGGCACGCTGTGGCTGGGCAGGCTGTGGTTGGGGCACGCTGTAGCTGGGGCACGCTGTAGCTGGGCATGCTGTAGCTGGGCAGGCTGTGGTTGGGGCATGCTGTAGCTGGGCAGGCTGTAGCTGGGGCATGCTGTAGCTGGGGCACGCTGGAGCTGGGCAGGCTGTGGTTGGGGCACGCTGTGGCTGGGGCATGCTGTAGCTGGGCAGGCTATAGCTGGGGCACGCTGTAGCTGGGTGGGGCAGGCTGTGGCTGGGGCATGCTGTAGCTGGGCAGGCTGTGGTTGGGGCACGCTGTAGCTGGGGCACGCTGTAGCTGGGGCACGCTGTAGCTGGGCAGGCTGTGGTTGGGGCACGCTGTAGCTGGGGCACGCTGTAGCTGGGCATGCTGTGGCTGGGGCATGCTGTGATTGGGGCACGCTGTAGCTGGGGCATGCTGTGGCTGGGGCAGGCTGTAGGTGAGGCACGCTGTAGCTGGGGTACGCTGTAGCTGGGGCACGCTGTAGCTGGGGCACGCTGTAGCTGGGGCACGCTGGAGCTGGGGCACGCTGTAGCTGGGCAGGCTGTGTTCTGGGCATGCTGTAGCTGGGGCACGCTGTGGCTGGGGCACGCTGTAGCTGGGGCACGCTGTAGCTGGGGCACGCTGGAGCTGGGGCACGCTGTGTTCTGGGCATGCTGTAGCTGGGGCACGCTGTGGCTGGGCACGCTGTAGCTGCGTGACCCGGCCAACGCAGCCTGGCCTGCCCGAGAAGAGGCTCACCGATGGGACCGTGTCCCCAGATCTTTCAAGGATTGCGTGAGCCCCTGTAGTTGTTACAGCCTGTGTCCCTTCTTAAAGAGGGGGACCGCCAGGGCCTCCGGCACAAGCTTATTAATTACAATTTTAATACGTAGTTTGGTGGTAGTTAATTGAAGGTGGAGGGGTTACCAGCACCTCGCACCCATACAGAGCCCCCGTTTGGCCGCTGTGGTGGTCACACATACACACACACACAGAGACACAGACACACACAGACACACACACACATACACACACACATACAGAGACACAGACACACACACAGACACACACACAGACAAAAGACAAAGATCCCCCATATAGCCTGAACAGACTGTAGGGGCAAATGCTGTTAGCGAGCACCTATGAAGGCCGGAACGGTACACGAGGGGGTGTGTGGCCAGCACCACGCCCGACCGCCTTTGTCTCCCTAGTGGCGATGTTTACTACACACCGCACCGGGTACTCATTTGAGGCTGAGTCGACCTAGCGGAGGCCCGGGACCGGTTCAGATAATCGTCACTGGTGTTGGCCGTGAGCGGGAATCGAACCTGGGTCGCCAGGTTCATAGCGCAGCGCGCTAACCGCTACACCACCGCTCCCCACTCACACAGACACTCACACACACACAGAGACACACACACACAGACACACACACACATACACACAGACACACACAGACACACACACACGTACACACACACAGACACACACACAGACACACACAGACACACACACGTACACGTACACACACACACAGACACACACGTACACACAACCGGGCTACCGTAGCACCTCGAGCAGAGTGGTTCAACCTCCCTTCTCAAGTCGTGGCACATGCACGCGGATGCATCTACTGCCAGTGGATGCCTCTACTGCCCACAGATGCCTCTACTGCCCACAGATGCCTCTACTGCCCACAGATGCCTCTACTACCCACAGATGCCTCTACTGCCCACAGATGCCTCTACTGCCCACAGATGCCTCTACTGCCCACAGATGCCTCTACTGCCCACAGATGCCTCTACTGCCCACAGATGCCTCTACTGCCTACAGATGCCTCTACTGCCCACAGATGCCTCTACTGCACGTGGATGCCTCTACTGCCCACAGATGCCTCTACTGCCCACAGATGCCTCTACTGCCCACAGATGCCTCTACTGCCCACAGATGCCTCTACTGCCCACAGATGCCTCTACAGCCCACAGATGCCTCTACTGCCCACAGATGCCTCTACTGCCCACAGATGCCTCTACTGCCCACAGATGCCTCTACTGCCCACAGATGCCTCTACTGCCCACAGATGCCTCTACTGCCCACAGGTGCCTCTACTGCCCACAGATGCCTCTACTGCCCACAGATGCCTCTACTGCCCACAGATGCCTCTACTGCCAACAGATGCCTCTACTGCCCACAGATGCCTCTACTGCCCACAGATGCCTCTACTGCCCACAGATGCCTCTACTGCCCACAGATGCCTCTACTGCCCACAGATGCCTCTACTGCCCACAGATGCCTCTACTGCCCACAGATGCCTCTACTGCCCACAGATGCCTCTACTGCCCACAGATGCCTCTACTGCCCACAGATGCCTCTACTGCCCACAGATGCCTCTACTGCCCACAGATGCCTCTACTGCCCACAGATGCCTCTACTGCCCACAGATGCCTCTACTGCCCACAGATGCCTCTACTGCCCACAGATGCCTCTACTGCCCACAGATGCCTCTACTGCCCACAGATGCCTCTACTGCCCACAGATGCCTCTACTGCCCACAGATGCCTCTACTGCCCACAGATGCCTCTACTGCCCACAGATGCCTCTACTGCCCACAGATGCCTCTACTGCCCACAGATGCCTCTACTGCCCACAGATGCCTCTACTGCCCACAGATGCCTCTACTGCCCGCGGCTGGGACGCACGATGCCGCCCGCCGCGTTCAGTCGACCGCCCGCGGCTGGAGAAATCCAAAGAGCCGGAAAGCTCTTTACACCGTCCCCATCCACACGCGTAGCCGCCTGGCGGACTGGCCTTGAGATAGCGGATCATCGCTCTCGATCGCTTCACTCGAACAATGAGCAGCCTATTGTGAACATCCCCCCCCCACCAACACCCCCCCACCAACATCCCCCCCCACCAACAACACCCCCCACCACCAACACCCCCCACTAACACCCCCCGCCCACCACACACCCTCCCCCCCCCCCACCAAGACCAACCCCCAGGGAGTGCCGTGAGTGGCACTGGCGACCGACAGCCACAGCCACCGTGACCCCTCAAATAGCGGGCAAATCCACGAGCACGTGGGGGGCAAGTCGTGGGGGGCAAGTCGTGGGGGGCAAGTCGTGGGGGGCAAGTGGCCGCGGGTAACGAGTGGCAGCGCCACCTATGAAGGTTACCGGCGCTGTGGCACACGAGGGGGTGGGTGGCCAGCACCACGCCCGGCCGCCTTTGTCTCTCCCCCAGTGGCGACGTTCACACACAACAACAACAACAACCGCCATTCGCCACTAAGTGGCGGTGACGTCACCACGACGCTTGTGCCAGGCTATGTGCACCTTGAGGCCACGTGAAGTGTCGAACGCCCGCTGGCAGGAGGTCACGGGGCAGACCCAGGTGCCACGGGTCGACTGACTGAGATGACTGGCTGATGCACCACCTGTGCCCCCTACTGTGCCAACCTGCTGTGCTTTAGCCACCCGGCGCTCCGCTCGTTGTTGTGAGCGTCGCTCCTCCGCCCTCCGTTGTTGTTGGAGGGCGACTGCCTCCAACTGCCCAGTAGCATCCTTCACGAGCCTCCTCCACAGAGGCCGATCTTGACACCGCTGGTACCAGTCATCGGCAAGTCCACTCAGCTCCACGTCCTCCTGTACCACATCACTCCATCTCTTCTCTAGCCCGTGCCTCGCCCGTTTAGCCCCCTCAATCCGGCCGAACAAAAGCTGTTTCGGCAATGCGGTGGCTGGGCATGCGGGCTACATTACCCAGCCATCGCAGCCTTGCCCGCCGGAGGAGCTCACCGATGGGACTTTGTACCCAAGATTCTTGACCGTGGGGGGCGATCCAAACTCTTACCACGGGATCCTTTTTGTTGTTTGTTATTTGCCGGTATCAAAGTATGAAAACTAAGACCCAGGGTGTGTGCACCGCTTCTCCGTCAATGATAAACGGTGGCTTTGCCCCCTTCTTTATGGCCCAGTGTCACCACCGATTGGTTGACACTGGGCCATAAAGAAAGGGGGCTCTCTCTCTCTCTCCCCTCTGGTGGAGCCCAATCACATTCAACGGCAAAGCCGCACATCGTCACTATCATCGTCATCGTCGTCGTCATCATCGTCAGAGCCACGTCTGCTTGGATGTTCACCGCGAGTAGCGTGCTGTGGCTAACGCAGCTTTGGACCCACTTGCAAAAGCGATAATGATCTGTTTCGTTTTGATAGGGGTTTCCCCCTTTTGTTTGGCAACAAAAGTGAAACTTTTTGTACAAGGATTCATGTTACTGCATTAACCACAATACCTGCAGTCAAAATGCAAACAAAAAACATTCTAGGAAAATATATATTAAAAAAAGATAATATTATAATATATGCATATATTATCATATATTACCACAGACATGGCCGTGTCTAGGTAGACAATGTGAGATGTACGGACAAGGCCGCGTCTAGGTAGACAATGTGAGATGTACAGAAAAGGCCGCGTCTAGGTGGACAATGTGAGATGTACAGACAAGGCCGTGTGTCTAGGTAGACAATGTGAGATGTACAGACAAGGCCGTGTGTCTAGGTAGACATTGTGAGATGTACAGACAAGGCCGTGTGTCTAGGTAGACAATGTGAGATGTACAGACAAGGCCGCGTCTAGGTAGACAATGTGAGATGTACGGACAAGGCTGTGTCTAGGTAGACAATGTGAGATGTACGGACAAGGCTGTGTCTATGTAGACAATGTGAGATGTACGGACAAGGCCACGTCTATGTAGACAATGTGAGATGTACAGACAAGGCCGCGTGTCTAGGTAGACAATGTGAGATGTACGGACAAGGCCACGTCTAGGTAGACAATGTGAGATGTACAGACAAGGCCGTGTGTCTAGGTAGACAATGTGAGATGTACGGACAAGGCGTGTCTAGGTAGACAATGTGAGATGTACAGACAAGGCCGTGTCTAGGTAGACAATGTGAGATGTACAGACAAGGCCACGTCTAGGTAGACAATGTGAGATGTACGGACAAGGCCGCGTCTAGGTAGACAATGTGAGATGTACAGACAAGGCCGTGTGTCTAGGTAGACAATGTGAGATGTACGGACAAGGCCGTGTCTAGGTAGACAATGTGAGATGTACGGACAAGGCCGCGTCTAGGTAGACAATGTGAGATGTACGGACAAGGCCGCGTCTAGGTAGACAATGTGAGATGTACAGACAAGGCCGTGTCTAGGTAGACAATGTGAGATGTACAGACATGGCCGCGTCTAGGTAGACAATGTGAGATGTACGGACAAGGCCGTGTGTCTAGGTAGACAATGTGAGATGTACGGACAAGGCCACGTCTAGGTAGACAATGTGAGATGTACGGACAAGGCCGCGTCTAGGTAGACAATGTGAGATGTACGGACAAGGCCGTGTGTCTAGGTAGACAATGTGAGATGTACAGACAAGGCCACGTCTAGGTAGACAATGTGAGATGTACGGACAAGGCCGTGTGTCTAGGTAGACAATGTGAGATGTACAGACAAGGCCGCGTCTAGGTGGACAATGTGAGATGTACAGACAAGGCCGTGTGTCTAGGTGGACAATGTGAGATGTACGGACAAGGCCGCGTCTAGGTAGACAATGTGAGATGTACGGACAAGGCCGCGTCTAGGTGGACAATGTGAGATGTACAGACAAGGCCACGTCTAGGTGGACAATGTGAGATGTACAGACAAGGCCGTGTGTCTAGGTAGACAATGTGAGATGTACAGACAAGGCCGTGTGTCTAGGTAGACAATGTGAGATGTACGGACAAGGCCGCGTCTAGGTAGACAATGTGAGATGTACGGACAAGGCCGTGTGTCTAGGTAGACAATGTGAGATGTACAGACAAGGCCACGTCTAGGTAGACAATGTGAGATGTACGGACAAGGCCGTGTGTCTAGGTAGACAATGTGAGATGTACAGACAAGGCCGCGTCTAGGTGGACAATGTGAGATGTACAGACAAGGCCGTGTGTCTAGGTGGACAATGTGAGATGTACGGACAAGGCCGCGTTTAGGTAGACAATGTGAGATGTACGGACAAGGCCGCGTCTAGGTGGACAATGTGAGATGTACAGACAAGGCCACGTCTAGGTGGACAATGTGAGATGTACAGACAAGGCCGTGTGTCTAGGTAGACAATGTGAGATGTACAGACAAGGCCGTGTGTCTAGGTAGACAATGTGAGATGTACGGACAAGGCCACTTCTAGGTAGATAATGTGAGATGTACAGACAAGGCCACGTCTAAATAGACAATGTGAGATGTACGGACAAGGCCACGTCTAGGTAGACAATGTGAGATGTACAGACAAGGCTACGTCTAGGTAGACAATGTGAGATGTACGGACTAGGCCGCGTCTAGGTGGACAATGTGAGATGTACAGACAAGGCCACGTCTAGGTAGACAATGTGAGATGTACGGACAAGGCCACGTCTAGGTAGACAATGTGAGATGTACAGACAAGGCGTGTCTAGGTGGACAATGTGAGATGTACAGACAAGGCCACGTCTAGGTGGACAATGTGAGATGTACGGACAAGGCCACGTCTAGGTAGACAATGTGAGATGTACGGACAAGGCCACGTCTAGGTAGACAATGTGAGATGTACAGACAAGGCGTGTCTAGGTAGACAATGTGAGATGTACGGACTAGGCCGCGTCTAGGTGGACAATGTGAGATGTACAGACAAGGCGTGTCTAGGTAGACAATGTGAGATGTACGGACTAGGCCGCGTCTAGGTAGACAATGTGAGATGTACAGACAAGGCCGTGTGTCTAGGTGGACAATGTGAGATGTACGGACAAGGCCACGTCTAGGTAGACAATGTGAGATGTACAGACAAGGCCGTGACTAGGTAGACAATGTGAGATGTACAGACAAGGCCACGTCTAGGTAGACAATGTGAGATGTACAGACAAGGCCGTGTGTCTAGGTAGACAATGTGAGATGTACGGACAAGGCCGTGTGTCTAGGTAGACAATGTGAGATGTACGGACAAGGCCGTGTGTCTAGGTAGACAATGTGAGATGTACAGACAAGGCCACGTCTAAATAGACAATGTGAGATGTACGGACAAGGCCACGTCTAGGTAGACAATGTGAGATGTACAGACAAGGCTACGTCTAGGTAGACAATGTGAGATGTACGGACTAGGCCGCGTCTAGGTGGACAATGTGAGATGTACAGACAAGGCCACGTCTAGGTGGACAATGTGAGATGTACGGACAAGGCCACGTCTAGGTAGACAATGTGAGATGTACGGACAAGGCCACGTCTAGGTAGACAATGTGAGATGTACAGACAAGGCGTGTCTAGGTAGACAATGTGAGATGTACGGACTAGGCCGCGTCTAGGTGGACAATGTGAGATGTACAGACAAGGCGTGTCTAGGTAGACAATGTGAGATGTACGGACTAGGCCGCGTCTAGGTAGACAATGTGAGATGTACAGACAAGGCCGTGTGTCTAGGTGGACAATGTGAGATGTACGGACAAGGCCACGTCTAGGTAGACAATGTGAGATGTACAGACAAGGCCGTGACTAGGTAGACAATGTGAGATGTACAGACAAGGCCACGTCTAGGTAGACAATGTGAGATGTACAGACAAGGCCGTGTGTCTAGGTAGACAATGTGAGATGTACGGACAAGGCCGTGTGTCTAGGTAGACAATGTGAGATGTACGGACAAGGCCGTGTGTCTAGGTAGACAATGTGAGATGTACAGACAAGGCCACGTCTAGGTGGACAATGTGAGATGTACGGACTAGGCCATGTCTAGGTAGACAATGTGAGATGTACAGACAAGGCCACGTCTAGGTAGAGATGTACAGACAAGGCCGTGACTAGGTAGACAATGTGAGATGTACAGACAAGGCCGTGTGTAGGTAGACAATGTGAGATGTACAGACAAGGCCGTGTCTAGGTGGACAATGTGAGATGTACGGACAAGGCCGTGTCTAGGTAGACAATGTGAGATGTACAGACAAGGCCGTGTGTCTAGGTAGACAATGTGAGATGTACAGACAAGGCCGTGTGTCTAGGTAGACAACGTGAGATGTACGGACAAGGCCACGTCTAGGTAGACAATGTGAGATGTACAGACAAGGCCGTGTGTCTAGGTAGACAATGTGAGATGTACGGACAAGGCCGTGTGTCTAGGTGGACAATGTGAGATGTACAGACAAGGCCGTGTGTCTAGGTAGACAATGTGAGATGTACAGACAAGGCCGTGTGTCTAGGTATACAACGTGAGATGTACAGACAAGGCCACGTGTCTAGGTAGACAATGTGAGATGTACGGACAAGGCCACGTCTAGGTAGACAATGTGAGATGTACAGACAAGGCCGTGTGTCTAGGTGGACAACGTGAGATGTACGGACAAGGCCGTGTGTCTAGGTAGACAATGTGAGATGTACAGACAAGGCCGTGTGTCTAGGTAGACAATGTGAGATGTACAGACAAGGCCGCGTCTAGGTAGACATTGTGAGATGTACAGACAAGGCCACGTCTATGTAGACAACGTGAGATGTACGGACAAGGCCACGTCTAGGTAGACAATGTGAGATGTACAGACAAGGCCGTGTGTCTAGGTAGACAATGTGAGATGTACAGACAAGGCCGTGTGTCTAGGTAGACAATGTGGGATGTACAGACAAGGCCACGTCTAGGTAGACAATGTGAGATATACGGACAAGGCCGCGTGTCTAGGTAGACAATGTGAGATGTACGGACAAGGCCGCGTGTCTAGGTAGACAATGTGAGATATACGGACAAGGCCGTGTGTCTAGGTAGACAATGTGAGATGTACAGACAAGGCCGTGTGTCTAGGTAGACAATGTGAGATGTACAGACAAGGCCGCGTCTAGGTGGACAATGTGAGATGTACGGACTAGGCCACGTCTAGGTGGACAATGTGAGATGTACGGACAAGGCCGTGTGTCTAGGTAGACAATGTGAGATGTACAGACAAGGCCACGTCTAGGTAGACAATGTGAGATGTACGGACAAGGCCGTGTGTCTAGGTAGACAATGTGAGATGTACAGACAAGGCCACGTCTAAATAGACAATGTGAGATGTACGGACAAGGCCACGTCTAGGTAGACAATGTGAGATGTACAGACAAGGCTACGTCTAGGTAGACAATGTGAGATGTACGGACTAGGCCGCGTCTAGGTGGACAATGTGAGATGTACAGACAAGGCCACGTCTAGGTGGACAATGTGAGATGTACGGACAAGGCCACGTCTAGGTAGACAATGTGAGATGTACGGACAAGGCCACGTCTAGGTAGACAATGTGAGATGTACAGACAAGGCGTGTCTAGGTAGACAATGTGAGATGTACGGACTAGGCCGCGTCTAGGTGGACAATGTGAGATGTACAGACAAGGCGTGTCTAGGTAGACAATGTGAGATGTACGGACTAGGCCGCGTCTAGGTAGACAATGTGAGATGTACAGACAAGGCCGTGTGTCTAGGTGGACAATGTGAGATGTACGGACAAGGCCACGTCTAGGTAGACAATGTGAGATGTACAGACAAGGCCGTGACTAGGTAGACAATGTGAGATGTACAGACAAGGCCACGTCTAGGTAGACAATGTGAGATGTACAGACAAGGCCGTGTGTCTAGGTAGACAATGTGAGATGTACGGACAAGGCCGTGTGTCTAGGTAGACAATGTGAGATGTACGGACAAGGCCGTGTGTCTAGGTAGACAATGTGAGATGTACAGACAAGGCCACGTCTAGGTGGACAATGTGAGATGTACGGACTAGGCCATGTCTAGGTAGACAATGTGAGATGTACAGACAAGGCCACGTCTAGGTAGAGATGTACAGACAAGGCCGTGACTAGGTAGACAATGTGAGATGTACAGACAAGGCCGTGTGTAGGTAGACAATGTGAGATGTACAGACAAGGCCGTGTCTAGGTGGACAATGTGAGATGTACGGACAAGGCCGTGTCTAGGTAGACAATGTGAGATGTACAGACAAGGCCGTGTGTCTAGGTAGACAATGTGAGATGTACAGACAAGGCCGTGTGTCTAGGTAGACAACGTGAGATGTACGGACAAGGCCACGTCTAGGTAGACAATGTGAGATGTACAGGACAAGGCCGTGTGTCTAGGTAGACAATGTGAGATGTACGGACAAGGCCGTGTGTCTAGGTGGACAATGTGAGATGTACAGACAAGGCCGTGTGTCTAGGTAGACAATGTGAGATGTACAGACAAGGCCGTGTGTCTAGGTATACAACGTGAGATGTACAGACAAGGCCACGTGTCTAGGTAGACAATGTGAGATGTACGGACAAGGGCCACGTCTAGGTAGACAATGTGAGATGTACAGACAAGGCCGTGTGTCTAGGTGGACAACGTGAGATGTACGGACAAGGCCGTGTGTCTAGGTAGACAATGTGAGATGTACAGACAAGGCCGTGTGTCTAGGTAGACAATGTGAGATGTACAGACAAGGCCGCGTCTAGGTAGACATTGTGAGATGTACAGACAAGGCCACGTCTATGTAGACAACGTGAGATGTACGGACAAGGCCACGTCTAGGTAGACAATGTGAGATGTACGGACAAGGCCGTGTGTCTAGGTAGACAATGTGAGATGTACAGACAAGGCCGTGTGTCTAGGTAGACAATGTGGGATGTACAGACAAGGCCACGTCTAGGTAGACAATGTGAGATGTACGGACAAGGCCGCGTGTCTAGGTAGACAATGTGAGATGTACGGACAAGGCCGCGTGTCTAGGTAGACAATGTGAGATATACGGACAAGGCCGTGTGTCTAGGTAGACAATGTGAGATGTACAGACAAGGCCGTGTGTCTAGGTAGACAATGTGAGATGTACAGACAAGGCCGCGTCTAGGTGGACAATGTGAGATGTACGGACTAGGCCACGTCTAGGTGGACAATGTGAGATGTACGGACAAGGCCGTGTGTCTAGGTAGACAATGTGAGATGTACAGACAAGGCCACGTCTAGGTAGACAATGTGAGATGTACGGACAAGGCCGTGTGTCTAGGTAGACAATGTGAGATGTACGGACAAGGCCACGTCTAGGTGGACAATGTGGGATGTACGGACAAGGCCGTGTGTCTAGGTAGACAACGTGAGCTGTACGGACAAGGCCGCGTGTCTAGGTAGACAACGTGAGATGTACGGACAAGGCCGTGTGTCTAGGTAGACAACGTGAGATGTACAGACAAGGCCGTGTGTGTCTAGGTAGACAATGTGAGATGTACAGACAAGGCCGTGTGTCTAGGTAGACAACGTGAGATGTACGGACAAGGCCGTGTGTCTAGGTAGACAACGTGAGATGTACGGACAAGGCCGTGTGTCTAGGTGGACAATGTGAGATGTACGGACAAGGCCGTGTGTCTAGGTAGACAACGTGAGATGTACGGACAAGGCCGTGTGTCTAGGTAGACAACGTGAGATGTACGGACAAGGCCGTGTGTCTAGGTAGACAATGTGAGATGTACAGACAAGGCCACGTCTAGGTAGACAATGTGAGATGTACGGACAAGGCCGTGTGTCTAGGTAGACAATGTGAGATGTACGGACAAGGCCACGTCTAGGTGGACAATGTGGGATGTACGGACAAGGCCGTGTGTCTAGGTAGACAACGTGAGCTGTACGGACAAGGCCGCGTGTCTAGGTAGACAACGTGAGATGTACGGACAAGGCCGTGTGTCTAGGTAGACAACGTGAGATGTACAGACAAGGCCGTGTGTGTCTAGGTAGACAATGTGAGATGTACAGACAAGGCCGTGTGTCTAGGTAGACAACGTGAGATGTACGGACAAGGCGGTGTGTCTAGGTAGACAACGTGAGATGTACGGACAAGGCCGTGTGTCTAGGTGGACAATGTGAGATGTACGGACAAGGCCGTGTGTCTAGGTAGACAACGTGAGATGTACGGACAAGGCCGTGTGTCTAGGTAGACAACGTGAGATGTACGGACAAGGCCGTGTGTCTAGGTAGACAATGTGAGATGTACAGACAAGGCCACGTCTAGGTAGACAATGTGAGATGTACAGACAAGGCCACGTGTGTCTAGGTAGACAACGTGAGCTGTACGGACAAGGCCGTGTGTCTAGGTGGACAACGTGAGCTGTACGGACAAGGCCGTGTGTCTATGTGGACAACGTGAGATGTACAGACAAGGCCACGTCTAGGTAGACAATGTGAGATGTACGGACAAGGCCGTGTGTCTAGGTAGACAATGTGAGATGTACAGACAAGGCCGTGTGTCTAGGTAGACAACGTGAGATGCACAGACAAGGCCGTGTGTCTAGGTAGACAATGTGAGATGTACGGACAAGGCCGTGTGTCTAGGTAGACAACGTGAGCTGTACGGACAAGGCCGTGTGTCTATGTAGACAACGTGAGCTGTACGGACAAGGCCGTGTGTCTAGGTAGACAACGTGAGATGTACGGACAAGGCCGCGTGTCTAGGTAGACAATGTGAGCTGTACGGACAAGGCCGCGTGTCTAGCTAGACAACGTGAGCTGTACGGACAAGGCCGTGTGTCTATGTGGACAACGTGAGCTGTACGGACAATGCCGCGTGTCTAGGTGGACAACGTGAGCTGTACGGACAAGGCCGTGTGTCTAGGTAGACAATGTGAGATGTACAGACAAGGCCGTGTGTCTAGGTAGACAACGTGAGCTGTACGGACAAGGCCGTGTGTCTAGGTAGACAATGTGAGATGTACAGACAAGGCCACGTGTGACTAGGTAGACAATGTGGGATGTACGGACAAGGCCGTGTGTCTAGGTGGACAACGTGAGCTGTACGGACAAGGCCGTGTGTCTAGGTAGACAATGTGAGATGTACGGACAAGGCCGTGTGTCTAGGTAGACAACGTGAGATGTACGGACAAGGCCGTGTGTGTCTAGGTAGACAATGTGAGATGTACGGACAAGGCCGTGTGTCTATGTGGACAACGCGGACACACCGGTCGGACAGAAATGGGCTTCAGGCGACATGCAGGTTGTGGGCTCCACCCCCGCGGTCAGCGAAGGCTCCTCGGGGCCGTTCCGACTGAGACACCGCAGGGAGACACACGCAGACA
Source organism: Petromyzon marinus (assembly GCF_010993605.1). Taxonomy (NCBI): domain Eukaryota; kingdom Metazoa; phylum Chordata; class Hyperoartia; order Petromyzontiformes; family Petromyzontidae; genus Petromyzon; species Petromyzon marinus. Next base: position 715,308 of record NC_046138.1, on the reverse strand, counting down.
CACAAAGACAAAGGTCACCCGCGTAGCCTCGGCGGACGACCGGGGCAAGTGCTGCTGGGTGGGGCCCTCTGCCTTTGTCTCCCCGGATGGCGATGTTCACTACGCACCGCGCCGGGTACGCTCGTTTGAGGCTGAGTTGATCTAGGGGGGGGAGAGGGGGCTGGGGGCGGGGGGGGAGATCCCAGCGCCGGTTCGAAATATTCGCGACGGACGCTCACAGGACACGCGCGCACACAGACACACACACACAGACACATTCACATAGACACACATTCACACACACACATTCACATAGACACACATTCACACACACACACACACATTCACATAGACACACATTCACACAGACACACACACACATTCACACACACACATTCACACAGACACAGACACACATTCACATAGACACACACACACATTCACACAGACACACACACATTTACACAGACACACACACATTCACACATTCACACACACACACACATTCACACAGACACACAGAGACACACACAGACATTCACACACACACACACAGACACACACACACAGACACACACACATTCACATAGACACACACACACATTCACACAGACACACACACATTTACACAGACACACACACATTCACACATTCACACACACACACATTCACACAGACACACAGAGACACACACAGACATTCACACACACATTCACACACACACATTCACACACATTCACACAGACACACATTCACACAGACACACATTTACACACACACACACACATTCACACAGACACACACACACACATTCACACAGACACACACACATACATTCACACACACACACATTCACACACAGACACACACATTCACACAGACACACACACACATTCAGACACACACACATTCACACACACACATTCACATAGACACACATTCACACACACATTCACACAGAGACACACACATTCACACAGACACACACACACAGACACACACACACACATTCACACAGAGACACACACAGACATTCACACACACACACATTCACACACACAGACACACATTCACACACACATTCACACAGACACACATTCACACAGACACACATTTACACACACACACATTCACACAGACACACACACACATTCACACACACACATTCACATAGACACACATTCACACACACATTCACACAGAGACACACACATTCACACAGACACACACACACAGACACACACACACACATTCACACAGAGACACACACAGACATTCACACACACACACATTCACACAGACACACATTTACACACACACACACATTCACACAGACACACACACACATTCACACAGAGACACACACATTCACACAGACACACACACACATTTACACACACACATTCACACATTCACACACACACATTCACACACACAGACACACATTAACACACATTCACACAGACACACATTCACACACACACATTCACGTAGACACACAAAGATCAAAGATCCCCCATATAGCCTTAACATAGACACACACACATTCACACACACACACATTCACACAGAGACACACACACTCACACAGACACACACACATTCACACAGAGACACACACACTCACACAGACACACACACATTCACACAGACACACATTCACACAGACACACACACACATATTTACACAGACACAATTTCACACATATTCACACAGACACACATTCACACGCACACATTCACATAGACACACAAAGATCAAAGATCCCCCATATAGCCTTAACATAGACACACACATTCACGCACACACATTCACACAGAGACACACACACTCACACAGACACACACACATTCACACAGACACACACACACATTTACACAGACACACACACACACATTCACACACACACATTCACACAGAGACACACACACATTCACACAGACACACACACACATTTACACACACACACACATTCACACATTCACCCACACACACATTAACACAGACACACACACACACATTCACACAGACACACACACACATTCACACACACACACATTCACACAGACACAGACACACATTCACACAGACCCACACACACATTCACACAGACACACACACACATTTACACACACACATTCACACAGACACACACACATTCACACAGACACACACACACATTCACACAGACACACACACACATTCACACAGACACAAACACACATTCACACACACATTCACACAGACACACACATTCACACAGACACACACACATTCACACAGACACACACACATTTACACACACACATTCACACAGAGACATACACATTCACACAGACACACACACATTCACACAGACATACACACACATTTTCACAGACACACATTCACACAGACACACACATTCACACAGACACACATTCACACACACATTCACACAGAGACACACACACATTCACACAGAGACACACACATTCACACAGACACACATTCACACAGACACACACACATTCACACAGACACACATTCACACAGACACACACATTCACACAGACACACACACACATTCACACACACACATTCACACAGACACACGCACATTTACACAGACACACACACATTCACACGGACACACACATTTACACAGACACACACACATTCACACAGACACACACACATTCACACAGACACACACACATTCACACAGACACACACACATTCACATAGACACACACACATTAACACAGACACACACACATTTACACAGACACACATTCACACAGACACACACACTCACACAGACACACACACATTTACACAGACACACATTCACACAGACACACACACACATTCACACAGACACACACACACATTTACACACACACATTCACACAGACACACACACACATTCACACAGACACACACATACAGACACACACACACATTCACACAGACACACACATTTAACAGACACATTAACAGAGACACACACATTTACACAGACACACATATTTACACAGACACACATTGACACAGACACACATTCACACACACATTCACACAGACACATTAACACACACATTCACACACACACACACATTAACACAGACACACACACACATTCACACAGAGACACACACACTCACACAGACACACATTCACACAGACACACATTCACACACACATATTTACACAGAAACACATTCACACACATTCACACAGACACACATTCACACACACACATTCACATAGACACACAAAGATCAAAGATCCCCCATATAGCCTTAACATAGACACACACACATTCACACACACACATTCACACAGAGACACACACACTCACACAGACACACACACACATTCACACAGACACACACACACATTTACACAGACACACACACATTCACACAGACACACACACATTCACACAGACACACACACATTTACACACACACATTCACACAGAGACATACACATTCACACAGACACACACACATTCACACAGACATACACACACATTTTCACAGACACACATTCACACAGACACACACATTCACACAGACACACATTCACACACACACACATTCACACAGAGACACACACACATTCACACAGAGACACACACATTCACACAGACACACATTCACACAGACACACACACATTCACACAGACACACATTCACACAGACACACACATTCACACAGACACACACACACATTCACACACACACATTCACACAGACACACGCACATTTACACAGACACACACACATTCACACGGACACACACATTTACACAGACACACACACATTCACACAGACACACACACATTCACACAGACACACACACATTCACACAGACACACACACATTCACATAGACACACACACATTAACACAGACACACACACATTTACACAGACACACATTCACACAGACACACACATTCACACAGACACACACACATTTACACAGACACACATTCACACAGACACACACACACATTCACACAGACACACACACACATTTACACACACACATTCACACAGACACACACACACATTCACACAGACACACACATACAGACACACACACACATTCACACAGACACACACATTTAACAGACACATTAACAGAGACACACACATTTACACAGACACACATATTTACACAGACACACATTGACACAGACACACATTCACACACACACACATTCACACAGACACATTAACACACACATTCACACACACACACATTAACACAGACACACACACACATTCACACAGAGACACACACACTCACACAGACACACACATTCACACAGACACACATTCACACACACACACATATTTACACAGAAACACATTCACACACATTCACACAGACACACATTCACACACACACATTCACATAGACACACAAAGATCAAAGATCCCCCATATAGCCTTAACATAGACACACACACATTCACACACACACATTCACACAGAGACACACACACTCACACAGACACACACACACATTCACACAGACACACACACACATTTACACAGACACACACACATTCACACAGACACATTCACACAGAGACACACACACATTCACACAGACACACACACACATTTACACACACACACATTCACACACACACATTCACACAGACACACGCACATTTACACAGACACACACACATTCACACGGACACACACATTTACACAGACACACACACATTCACACAGACACACACACATTCACACAGACACACACATTCACACAGACACACACACATTCACATAGACACACACACATTAACACAGACACACACACATTTACACAGACACACATTCACACAGACACACACATTCACACAGACACACACACATTTACACAGACACACATTCACACAGACACACACACACATTCACACAGACACACACACACATTTACACACACACATTCACACAGACACACACACACATTCACACAGACACACACACACATTCACACAGACACACACATTTAACAGACACATTAACAGAGACACACACATTTACACAGACACACATATTTACACAGACACACATTGACACAGACACACATTCACACACACACACATTCACACAGACACACATTCACACACACATTCACACACACACACACACATTAACACAGACACACACACACATTCACACAGAGACACACACACTCACACAGACACACACATTCACACAGACACACATTCACACACACACACACACATATTTACACAGAAACACATTCACACACATTCACACAGACACACATTCACACACACACATTCACATAGACACACAAAGATCAAAGATCCCCCATATAGCCTTAATATAGACACACACACATTCACACACACACATTCACACAGAGACACACACACTCACACAGACACACACACACACATTCACACAGACACACACACACATTTACACAGACACACACACATTCACACAGACACATTCACACAGAGACACACACACATTCACACAGACACACACACACATTTACACACACACACATTCACACAGACACCCACACACACATTCACACAGACACACACACACATTCACACAGACACACACACACATTCACACACACACATTCACACAGACACAGACACACATTCACACAGACCCACACACACATTCACACAGACACACACACACATTTCCACACACACATTCACACAGACACACACACATTCACACAGACACACACACACATTCACACAGACACACACACACATTCACACAGACACACACACATTCACACACACATTCACACAGACACACACATTCACACAGACACACACACATTCACACAGACACACACACATTTACACACACACATTCACACACAAACACACACACATTCACACAGAGACACACACATTCACACATACACACACACATTCGCACAGACACACACACACATTTTCACAGACACACATTCACACAGACACACACATTCACACAGACACACATTCACACACACACACACATTCACACAGAGACACACACACATTCACACAGAGACACACACACATTCACACAGACACACATTCACACAGACACACACACATTCACACACACATTCACACAGACACACACACATTCACACAGACACACACACACATTCACACAGACACACACACATTCACACACACACATTCACACAGACACACGCACATTTACACAGACACACACACATTCACACGGACACACACATTTACACAGACACACACATTCACACAGACACACACACATTCACACAGACACACACACATTCACACAGACACACACACATTCACATAGACACACACACACATTAACACAGACACACACACATTTACACAGACACACATTCACACAGACACACACATTCACACAGACACACACACATTTACACAGACACACATTCACACAGACACACACACATTCACACACACATTTACACACACACACATTCACACAGACACACATTCACACAGACAGACACATACAGGCACACACACACATTCACACAGACACACACATTTAACAGACACAACACATTTACACAGACACACACATTCACACAGAGACACATACATTCACACAGACACACACACATTTACACACACACACATTCACACACAGACACACACACATTCACACAGAGACACACACACATTCACACAGACACACACATTCACACAGACACACACACAGACACACACACATTTTCACAGACACACATTCACACAGACACACAGACACACATTCACAGACACACACACATTCACACAGACACACATTCACACACACACACATTCACACAGACACACATTCACACAGACACACATTCACACAGACACACACACACATTTACACAGACACACATTCACACAGACACACATTCACACGGACACACACATTCACACAAACACACATTCACACAGACACACATTCACACACACACACATTTACACAGACACACATTCACACAGAGACACACACACACATTCACACAGACACACACATTCACACAGACACACACACATTCACACAGACACACACAGACACACGCACATTCACACAGAGACACACACACATCAAAACACAGAGACACAAACACACACACACATTCACACAGGCACACACACATTCACACAGATACACACACACATTCACACAGACACCCACACAGACACACTTACACACAGACACACACACAGTCACATACACACACACACAGACACACACAGTGACACACACAGTCACATACACACAGACACACTCACACAGTCACATACACACATAGACACACACATAGACACACAGTCACATACACACACAGTGACACACACAGTGACACACACACACAGACACACACAGTGACACACACAGACACACACAGTGACACACACAGACACATACACTCACACAGATACATACACACACAGACACACACGGTGACACACACAGACACATACACACACATACACACAGACACACACAGACACACTCACACAGTCACATACACACACAGGTACACACAGACACACACAGTCACATACCACACACAGACACACAGTGACACACACAGTCACATACACACACAGACACACACTGTGTTTGTCACTGTCACATACACACACAGACACACTCACACAGACACATACACACACAGACACACACATAGACACACACAGTCACATACACACACAGACACACTCACACAGACACATACACACACAGACACACACATAGACACACACAGTCACATACACACACAGACACACTCATACAGACACATACACACACAGACACACACGGTGACACACGCACTGTATGCACCCACACTTACAGAGAGACGCACTGTACAATGAACACTTAAGACAAGGCAAAGATCCCCCGTGTAGCCTTCAGCAGACTGTCGGGCAAGTGCTGTGAGTGGTGAAACGCAGCAGCAGCAGGGCCTACGAAAGCCAAGACAAAGACACATACACACAGACACTCACAGACACACACACAGACACTCACACAGACACACACACAGACACACACACAGACACACACACACACAGACACACACACACAGACAGACACACAGACACACACACAGACACACACACACAGACACACTCACACAGACACACTCACATAGACACACACACAGACACACACACAGACACACAAACACACACAGACACACACAGACACACACACACAGACACACTCACACAGACACACTCACACACACACAGACACACACACACAGACACACACACAGACATACACACACACAGACATACACACACACACAGACATACACACAGACACACACAGACACACACACAGACACACTCACACAGACACACACACACACAGACACACTCACACAGACACACAGACACACTCACACAGACACACACACACAGACACACACACAGACACACACAGACAGACACACACACTCACACAGACATACACACACAGACACACACACAGACACACACAGACACACAGACATACACACACAGACACACACAGACACACACACTCACACAGACATACACACACACAGAAACACACACAGAAACACACACAGACACACACACTCACACAGACATACACACTCACACAGACATACACACACACAGACACACACACAGACACACTCACACAGACACACTCACACAGACACACTCACACAGACACACTCACACAGACTCACACAGACACACACACAGACACACACACACACAGACACACAGACACACACACAGACACACACACAGACAGACACACACATACACAGAGACACACTCACACAGACACACACACAGACACACACACACACA